>JAXGGA010004681.1:0-85585 GCA_038373865.1 Uloborus plumipes | reverse complement strand
CTTGATTAAAATTACGATTACACGATTACGTGAGTCCCATTTCCTAATTATGATTATGATTACGATTACCAAAAAATGTAATCGATTACACAGATTACGATTACGTAATCGGCGATTACTCCAAGCCTGGTCACTGGGATCTTCGCCGCCTTCTCCTTCTCGTTAATCTTCCTGCTTCCTCGTGAAATTTTGCTTCCAATTCAGCTTTTGGATAGTAACATTTAAAATGAATTGACCGTGAATTGACTTAGTCACGGAGACAGGCTTTGTAAAGACTAAACCCAAGTGTCGGAAGAGATCTTATTTTGTTAACTGCTCTTTAACAGAGGCAGGCCAGTTATTTAAAATTTTTCCAGGGGAGCGAAAAGCCAAAGGGTTTGCAAGAGGTTTGGTATCGTTTTTAGGTTTTTTACTATTAAAATTCCCTATATTTGCCACTAAAAAGCTTTGCACGCTTTAAATTTTACAATAAACAAAATACAATTTCGAAGTTATAATATAGTAATGGTACGTGCGTAGATTTTTTTTTATAGAAGTAAAGAAAAATTTCGGTATATTTGTGCTATATCTCCAAGAAAAACGCTAAACACTCTGATTAAAAGACGAAAAGATATAAAAAGAGTCACGAAATGTAATTGGTTGAATTTTGGCCTGAAGCAAATAGCAGTTCAAATTAATTTGCACTGTAAGCCAATTGAGAAAAATGACGTCTGGAAATTGACGTTCGTATGCTAGACAGCAGGCTCGGATAGTTCTTTGAACTTCCGACTCATAAAAACAAATTCAAAGCATTTTAGACATTCTTAACATGAATGAGGTTATCTTTCCATCAGTATCTCGTTTATGGACATGCCTTTTTTAATAATTGTCTGCTCATATTTTTACATATCGAGGATCAGCAAGAAATAAGGCAGCCTATTTTAGAGGTGGTGGTTTTCAATGTGGTGTTTTTTTTTTCGTTTTTTTCCCAAACTATGTAATCTCTTTCGTTTTATTAAGGATGCGAAACATTTAAAAATATTTTTCAGAAACAAAATACGCCTATTTACAGGGTGTCCTATCCATTCAGCAGCTTCCAGTTTTTTCTACTTTCCCAATTTTTCCCTGACTTTTCCAAACCAACAACGTAAAATTTCCAGATATCAAATTGTTATTGTATTGCTGAAAAGGATCAAAAAGAAAGATTTTAAAAAATACTTACAGTTTTATCAGCATTTATCATTGATTTGTGATAAATGTGTGCAAACACATTTATTTTAAGAGAAGACGGGATCTATGTTGTAAAATTTCGGGCAGGGGCCCACCTCTGGTTTCTCTGTTATGTGATAAGATTATTGTTTTCAATTTTTTTTTCTGAAATCTAATATTGTGTTACTCAATTCTAAGTTATCCAGTCTTGAATTGAATACTGAAGCTGTTACGATTTTCCCTTTAAGTCATATTCGTTTAAGCAGGAGTGCCCATTCGCGAGGTGCATGGCCTATACTTGCCCGTCTAATTTTTAACAGTTGGGGTGGGGGGAGGGGGTATTTGAGTTTTTTAAGCTTTTATTTTGATCTCCGTAGTATTTGGATTCATGCTCCGACATTGCTCTTGGGTAGAGGGGCAATCTTGAGCTCAAAGCAAACATTAAAAAAAAAAAAAAAAAAACTTTTCCCATTGACTTATCCTGATATTTCTTGACCATGAAGTGAAAAACTAACAAGTATTTATGTGTATGGATAAGATTGCCCACCCCTCCTCCCCTAAAGGCGATGGCACACCCTCGTCAAATGCTACGGAACATCCCCTCCCCAAAAGAGATTAAAAACCTGCCTAAAAATGTATGCCCCTTGCCCCTCTACGTTTTATCAAATGACCATATCAAGTGTTTTCGGCAAATTGGCAATCTCATTATCATTGTATTGACAACTAATAAAGTTTTATATGTAAAGCTTCTCGCGTTTTACCATTTATGAAAATTTATTAAAGCTCTACCTTTTTTTAAATCTGCTTTTAATATATTATTTTACTACTGATGTATTAAATGTATTATATTTCGTATTTTAAACCTTTACTAATCATCAACGAACTGCATGGCGCTCGCCAAGTGTAGCCAAAATGGTTGTCACCTCACAAAGCGTAAGTACTGAAAGAAGTTCAGACCGCATGTGTTAGCTCTTCGTTTTCTATGGTATTATTTTGATTTTGGTGCTTAATATTACTAAAACAACACCATGGAAACTTTAGATAGCAGCAATGAATCAGACACTGACGAACCTACAACTTCCTGGAAAAAAAGAAAAGGATGCATTGAATGAAGATCCAATTTACAGTTTCTATAGTCCCCCTGTTGAGGGAATTAAAAAGATCGCCCAGCTGATACCGAATCCAGCATCTTATTTTTTTTCGCCATCTTTGTTGTATCTATCTTTGTTATTTATAAAACACTTTGCGATAATGTCACTCAGTTGTCTCCAATTTATAATATTAGTCTGCGTTGAAATCAAAATTTATTAGTCAAAAAAAGAAAAAGAAAAAGTAAGAAGCATTTGGAACATCCGATTGCAGCCCTAAGAAAGTATCTGCATGACTACATCCAGTTACAAATGGTACGAATGAGTTCTCAACTTACTACTTCTCTCTCTCTCTCTCATATAGCTTTTGAGTGACACAAGTATGTGCGGGAAAATCTAGTGAACACTAAATCAATTGGTAGTAAAATAGAAATTTAGGCCAGAATCGGAATGACTTTACCTTAATGATTACAACTATCCTATATTCGTAGAAAAAAAAGTAGAATGAAATGAATATATGACCCTTCAAATCTCTTATATAAACATTTATTTTTCTAATCTTTGAATATTTTTTCCATCGGCATTTGCCATCGTCCATTGAAAGAGGAGAATAATCGACAATCGGCCATCGGCCAATTTTGAACAATCGGCCAACAATCGGCATCGTCCCATCAATAAAAAATGCCATCGGTCGAGCCTTAGAAAAAACGCAATGTAAGTAACTGACGTGAGCAAGAACAAAATAATACTACTATCAATATAAGGATACAATAAAGAGTTTAAAAAAAATAAAGTAAAAAAAAATACAAACTTATTGCATAAATATTACACGAAAACGAGAATTTAAACACGCAATTATATTTTTCAAGTAAATAAAAAAAACTTAATCCAATTTGTATAAAATATTTTTATGACGTAAATAATTTAATTTATGAAAAAAAAAAAAAAGATATTGTTAACCTGATATTTCCAAAATATTCTAGTTTGAAAAAAATATTAATGGTGTGTTTCAGATTTGACCTTTAATCATGAAAATTCTATTATTTTCTCAGCAGTTAAACATTTTCTTGACTTTTTGCAGAAATAAAAAAATTCCGGACTTTTTCCGTTGTTTGAAAAAGTTCTTTGAACTATCCAGATTTTCCGTGTGAGTAGACACCCTGCCTATTACATAAAATGCAATTGCTTTATACAGAAATACGAGGCAAAATTTTTTTCATCAAACTTTTAAGTGTTATGGTAAAAAGAATGTTAAATTTCAATCATGTTTTCAGAAATAAAAATTTCTTCATTTCAACTAATGCATAGTTATCGGTACGAAGACAAAGCAGACTCTGAAAAGGGAATTTGTTTGAAACATACAAAATGGGATGAATTATAGTTTCAAATTTATGAATTAGACACTCGGTCTACTTAAGAAACGTAGGGTATCAACAAAATAGTGAAAGCCGTTTAATAGAATCAATCATTAACTGAAACAATCATTTTAATGAATTAAATTTTCAAACAATGAGAAAAATTCAATTTCGTTTAATTTTCAAATAGAACAAAGTCCAGCTTTATTGAATTAACCACTTTATTGAATAATAATTTTTTTTTAATCAAAACTGTTTGACACAAACGTAATTCATATAAGCGCCGGCCACTGTACTAACAAAATAATATTCTAACAATAACTTTTTTTAGTTGTGTTTTCGTATTCTATAAGTTTTCCCTATATTAGTACTGGTGAAAAAATGATTTTTTTTTTCATGACTTCTTATAGGTACAGGAGTCCGTTGTAGTCCCTTGGATTGTTACCTAGTCCTTAGAGGATTGAAAACTCTGCACTTGAGAATGGAAAGGCACATGGAAAATGCAATGAAAGTTGCTCAATTCTTAGAGGCTCATTCAAATGTGGAGAAAGTCTTCTATCCCGGTACATAAACAGCTTTACCATTTCATTATTTCTTTGATCCATTTCCTTGCCTTCATTGGTTTTTAATTAGTTTCGTTTTCAGAAGATCAGTTTTACAATTCGTTGCAGTTTAGTTCGTAATTTTTGTCACATTTCTTACTGAATAAATTTTTCATGAGTAAACTGTTTTCCATAAAAGATAGGAAATGTGTTTGGCTTGTTTTCGAATTTTGCCTTAACTTTCATCGGTACCATGTCAATTGATTCTCTCTGAATTTAATTGTTTGATAAAAGTTTTCCTGGATTTCGAAATTTTAACAGAGAGTAGACGTAGGGGAGACCGGGGTAAGATGACGAGCCGGGCAAGATGACGAATTTCGTATTTTTTTCATTTCCCGCTGGGTAGCAGCATCAACTGGTCATTAGAGAGTCTTCTATCTATTCTTCGTTCAGCAATAGTATAAAGTCGCTGAAATCGCCATTTTCAAGACAGTTCTGAGGTTGTTCTGGTTTACCGCTACCGCGATCTAACTTTTATCCATGTGCAAATAAGCTCTGATGCAAATACAGGCAAGATTTATTGCTTCTCATTAGTATTAATGTGGACCTTAGTTTAAAAACTACCTATTTATATGAATAAGCACCAAATCAGCGCATTTTTTTATGGAAATAAATACGTATCCTTCAAAAATGGCTGTCTGGGGCAAGATGACGAAACGAAACACGGGGCAAGATGACGAGCTCGTCATCTTGCCCCATGTTTCGGAATTTATGAAACTAACTATGTTGCCCCTTCTATTAAGTTCTTTAAATGCTTATTTATAGTTATACTAATATATCTACTAATGTATATAATAATAATGTAATAATAAGTTAATCATGCCCCCCCCCCCTCTTCCGAAGAGCAAACTAATTGTTTGTTTAATGATACATATAATGACATTTCAGATATAGTTCGACAGTTCAAGAAGAAATCCTCAAGAGGAGAATGGGGCAAAGATTCTATGCTGCCCATGGTAATATAGGCTGCCCATGGTAGTCAGTCCTACAGGATCCAGAAGAGTTTCGAAGATTGCTTCAGCAGAGAGAGGAAGGAATGTAACAATAATCTGTTGCATAAGCGCCACTGGCTTTTACCTGCCACTTTTTCTGATTTTTGCCAGAAAACGAATGCGTCCTGAACTTACCGTGAAAGCCCCACCAGGAACTGTAGGTCACTGTAGTGATAATGGCTGGAGCAATGAGGATACTTTTTTTTCTTTTTTGCAGCACTTTTATCAACACGTAAAATCAAACAAAGAATCTCCTGTTCTGTTGATCATTGATAATCATAAATCCCACATAACTTTGCAGGCTATATTATATTGCAAAGAAAAATTCATTATCATGGTTGGGTTGCCTCCCCATACATCACATCGTCTCCAACCTCTTGATGTGGCATTTTTCGGCCCATTGAAAAATTATTATAATCAAGCACGTGACAACTATGTGATCACTCATCTAGGGCAGACCATCACAGATAAAAATGTTGGTGAACTTTTGAGCATAGCTTACTTTAAAGCCGCTACAATTGCAAATGCTTTTCAAGGTTTTCAAGAATGTGGAATCGAGCCGCATAATTCTCTTGTATTCAGCGATCATGATTTCGCTGCTTCAAAAACAACTGATCTTGATGCTGTTAAAGGGGGAACTGAAAATAATAGTGCCAACCCCCAGACCCTGTTAGTAAAAAAACCACATATAAAAAATCCAGTAGATACAGAATTGATGACAAATTCTGATTCCAGTGCAGAAAAGAAGCCTTTAAGTGCTTTTGATTTAAAGCCATTGCCAAAAGCATTACAATGTGACAAAGAAAAAACAAAAAAATGAGTTCAAGTATCCTTACGAGCTCACCCGTCAAAGAACTGCTAGAAGAAAGAGCCAAGCAGAAAGAGAAAAAGGATTGTCTAAAAAAACACAGGACAGAAGAACGTGAAGCAAAAAAAGGAATAAGAAAACTCAAACTTTGTTCCCTTAGCCCGAAGTCAGAAAAAATCAGGCCAAGCAACCCAGTGGCATCAACTTCAAAGGATGGTGTAATAAGATGTCCTGCTTGTAAAGAGGAATATTGTGATCCTCCAACAGGAGAATGGATCCACTGCTGTAAATGCCAAGAGTGGTGGCATGAGGACTGTTCCAATTATGAAAATGGCATTTTTATTTGCGACTATTGTTAGCTGCACTACTAAACCCTTGTATATATACATTACTTTACAATGCTTAATTTAATGCTTTCTAAGGTGTAGAAACACATTTATCATTTGTTAAACCATGTAACGTATTTAAAAAATAAAAATGTTACACCTTTTATAGAGTCGTCATCTTGCCCCAAGGCGAAAGTCATCTTGCCCCGGTACTGGGGCAAGATGACGAATTGTTAAGATTATGAAAATATAAGAAAATCATACCTTTGTTTTAATTTCAAAAAATAATTGGTAATATATTTTAGGCTACAAAGGACTACTCTAACGCCTCATATAAAAATAATTTTACCATCCTTCAAAATGAGTGAATAATAAGCAACGATTCTTAGCATCGTCATCTTGCCCCGGTCTCCCCTACGCTTTATTGGAGTCATCTACGGAAATGCCTAATGGATAATCGGTTTAAAATATATTAAATGAAATTCGAATACAATGCCAAAATAAAAATAGACCTAGCCTGCAAAGAATCCTGGAACATGTACTTTTTACAACCATCTAGAAGTACAAAGCATCGTCTAATTTACAACACGCACACAGTAGACAAGACTTCAAATGAGAAAAAGAAAAAATATTTTTCCACATATTTTTTATTTTCCTTGACTTTTTTTTCTATTTAGTAAATAAAGATTAAGATTTTTCTCATCAAAATAAAATATTTTCCAAGTATTCTAAGTAATTAGTGGAAGTCTTGAGAAGCAGGAGGTCACTTTAACATTTGCCTATGTATTACACATGTACCTAAAAAGGTCCTGGATGTAACGCCAGTTTGATGATTGCAAGAAGATTATACAATTACGTTCTTTAAAGCTGTGGATTAATATAATTATGCTTTTTAGAGCTCCCTTTCGTAAAACCCTTCGAATGTGGAAAACAGAAATAAAATCTGTACCTCAGAACCAGACTAACGTAAGTCCATTTTCGTCATTTTTTAGTAGAGGGGAAAAACGATGTATTCGACAATCGTTTTTCCCCTCTAGCGAAAAATGACGAAAATGGACTTACGTTAGTCTGGTCCTGAGGTACAGAAATTATCTTTTTTCCAGGTTCTATACTAACTGTATAAAATACTATTCCGAAAAGCTTTTTTTTTTTTTTTTTCTTTTCCAGTTTTGCTGATTAGTCTCAAATATGTTTTTTCTTTTTTGAAAACTAAGATATTTTTTTAGGTTTAAAAAGTCACTCTCAACATGCCTTAGCCATAAAGCAGTGCAAAAGGTTTGGAGGAATGGTTTCGTTCCAAATTAAAGGCGGCAAAGAAGAAGCTTATGCATTTGGACTAAAACTTAAGATTTTTACATTGGCTGTGAGTCTTGGATCAACTGAAAGTTTATGTGACATATCGTTAGTACTATTTTTTTTTGTTTACTTTTTAATTTGATAATACAGCAACCCCTGTTACATCGTGACTCGTTATATTGCTCATTCGGTTATATCGCGCTTTCTCGTCTTCCAAAAAAATAAAACTGAAAAAAAGTTATTTTAAATTTGAAATAACTGAAGGAAAAATATTGCACTTCTCATTAAAAGTCGTTTTTCTTTTTAAAATAAATGAACAAAAGTTGTGCGTTTTATTCACCCGAGTTTGCTGCAGTTTAAGTTTGCTCGTGATCAAAGAGTCCCAAGTGAATACCTCTGGGGGTACTTGGAACAGGTGTTTGCTCAGCTTTTGGTATATATATATATATATATATATATATAAAACAGAGCCCTCTTCAGGGCCCTATTCCGGTTGATCATCAAGTTGTGGATGGTACGGGGATATAGGAGTGAAAAGTGAAAAATTGCAGTTTAAGTTGCAACTTCGGATTCTTAGTTAATAACAGAACAAAAACAAAACATTTTAAATTCATTTTTCTATCTTAAAAGAACAACTCTAAAAGAATGTTGACCTGTACTTTTTACACTACACTGCATGATTTTTTGTTTTTTGAAAGACATATAAATGTTCTTTAGTGTAATAAGAAAAAAATGGAACACATTAAAAAAATAATAATTTTGAGGATAGATGGTTATATCTGCTTTAAAGATATCTAATACTTGCTTTTTATGCTTGAGTTGCCTTATGCATGGTCATAAGTTAAAATAGTCAGTGTATCCAATTGGCAACGCTATGCAGTGTAGGGTTAAGAATTCTTCTTTTGGATAACAAATACATTTTTTGTAGGTATTTACACTAAATGTATAAAACCGTTTCATCATATCAGTTATATCGCAGTTTCGGATATAGCTTTTGTTGTTGTTGTTGTTGTTTCCTGACCAACAAGGGAGGGATTCTTCTCCAGCAGCTTTTCGACGTTGAAGTTTAAAAAATGCAATTTTAGATGATCTTCGGTGATACTATGAGAAGTGGTTAGGATTCGAGGCTCTGATCTGGAATTTTTTCAAAATTGAAGACCGAAACATTTGTAATGAACGTGCCAGGATATGTGACCAGGATATGTGGTAAAAAAAAAGGTGGGCAAGTAGGAAAAAAAACCAATCGCCCCTCCCTTGGAACATTTCTGGATCCGCCATTGTTCCCGACAAAGACGATATATCGAAGGTTGACTTTACTCAATACAGTTTAAAAATATAAAAAAAAAACGTTGCAGTGATTTTTACGTTGAATAGAACATCTTGAAATTATTTAGAAACAATTTATTAGTTAAATCCAGAGAAAAAAAGTGTCCTGAAAAATTAAATTTGATCACAGAAATATTTTTGCGAATTTATAACGTAATAAATAAGTTTAATAAAGTAGATTTTTAATAAAATTTCAACTGAGGCATTGTACAATTGGAAAATCAGAAATTGAAAAAAAAAAAAAAAAAAAATAGACTACATTTTAGTATTTTTAGTAAGTGTTATTTAACTGAAACGTAAAACGTTTACTCTAGTAAATTAGCTTACAGTAATATTTTTGTCATTGTTTTTTTAATGATTTTTATTTTTTATTTATAATGACGAAAATTTTCATGTTTAAACTTCTATTATAAATCATTTCTCGGTGCATATTGGTCGTAATAATGTCAACTGTTATGTGTTTGAATTGCTTTTTTTAATACTTGCGGTATCCCTAACCTTCTTTACACCTCATTGTGATCATTTTTGCAATTGGAAGTTTGTATCTAAAACTAACGGCTGCGAAAATAAGTCTTGCAGGCAGGGCTGTCTTTGCCCTATTGGAGGGAGAGGGCATATTAGGAAAATGGGGTCCCTATGACATGGACACTAACTATTTTGTTTGATATAATTAAGGTTCAAGATTTATTTCTATTTAGAATCGTGTTGTAACGAGAGTCCACTGTAAATTTCAGGAAACTTTTTACAGGAACACAGTTTATTACATATCTCATTATAAAAATTGGTTTTCGATACTGTCGTCCTCGCTTAATCGGGTAACGGATAAACTAATACTCCGCCTATACGAATAAAATATCCTGGAATATATTTCTCATGCCATTGACGCAATGTTAAAAATCCCCGCTTAAAGAAATATCCCACTTAATCGAATAGTATTTCTTGGAACCGACAGTATTCGTTTAAGCAGGGCAGACAGTATATGACAGATCGGGCGTACTGTCAAAGTTAAATACTTTTTGCTAGTTTAACTTAATGTAGTATTTCAGGACCTATTTTCCTATTTCGTCAAGAAACTAATTACAGATATTCTCCGATAAATAAGAAGCGCTACCTTTTTCAAGATTCCTATTTTTTTGCTTTAGTGATTACAAGAAATCTATCATATTTACCCAATGATATTACGTATCCTAAACGATTTCCATTGCTGGGAGATCTTTATAATCTGTTTAAATACATTTCTACAGTAATTCACTTCTTTTTGATGTTGAGGTAAAAAGCCTATATCTGGAACAGGGCGCCACTATCGATTGCGGGGCCCTGGGAACGCGCCCTGTGAGGTCTGTGGGGAAAAGAGCAATGTTTGCAGGTTAAACGGGAACACGCTGCAGAGTAAAAGAAAAAAAAAAGTTAAACTCTGACCTTCAAAATATGTTTCAACCTTTTTGCCATTTTCACTAAGCACTTTCGCTGAAACTGTGAACATATCTCCTGGAACTGCGGTTAAGAAAAACTTGTTTTAAATGCGAAGCACGAATTCAGACATTTTTCAACCTTATTATTTATTGAATGTCACATTTTTTTCAGGTCCTTTATGACAGCTAGTCCTTTAACCCTTGAGCAGAGACAAGAATTGGGAGTCACTGACAACTTAATCAGATTGTCCATTGGTCTGGAATCTTCCCAAGACCTGATTTCGGACCTTGAACAAGCCCTGAAGGTCAATTAAAAATCGTCCAGAAAGTCACAGGCATAAATCACTTTGAAAAAAATATGAAAAAATGAAGAAAGGAATTGAATAAGAAAAAAAAAAATCAAAAGTCATAGCAGAAATAACTTTTATAAATGACATAGAAATTTTACGCACGTGGGTTAAACGAATGTCGGCGTTTTCAAGTCTCCTACTGCGGAGATGTCATGTTACAGGATCGTATCATAAATGGTATTATCAAAAGAAAATATTTGAATATGATCTACTGGCTAAGAATCTAATCTTTCCTATTCTACTTTCGGTATTTTTAAGGTATACGGTAGACGGGTGAAACCTTTTTGCCAGTGAAAACTGTATTTCAATTATGCAGTAGCATAGGAGTCCGCAAAAGTTAATAAACCAATAAAATTAACTTTTATATAATTATTATAGTTTTAGTATAGTTTTAATCAACTTCTTTCACAATATACGGGAGTAATACAATTAAAAACAGTTAGGGCCATGCTCCAGATTGACGTAAAGCAGAAAAATAAAGCAGAAGCGTAAAATGGATTCAATAGTGTTCCTATGGAAAGTACCCGGATTTTCGGTTTCTGCCTTCAGTTTCGGTCGCGTTTTACGCTGATGTGGAGCATGGCCCTTAGTCTTTCGTTTGTTGCTTAACACGACTACGAGGTACAAAAAATACATTTTTCTATTTTCAAAAGTGTAAAAATTTGCCAGAAGATTAATTATGATAGTTTTAAATTTCAATAACGACATGTTTGAATACCACTTCAAATGAATTTAAGAAAGTTGAAATATTTTTAACAACTAAGCATTACGTTTAAGTATTAAAACATATCGTATTTTTTCAAATGTTATTTTTTTTAAATAGTTGTAAAAAACGAACATGTTCTTGAAACATGTGATTCTTTTTACATTTTAAAATGTTTTACAAACGTAATTGAATATTTAGATTAAACTTCGTAACATGAAGCTTCTGTTAACTCAAAAAAAAAAAAAAAAAACAATTGTCGCTTGCTCTAAGTACCGTGGGAGCCTTGTGTATGTTGCCACTAAAGGTGGTTTAAATACCAGTTTAACAGCTGGGGGGCGGTGGATGTACTCTTCAAAATCTCCCAGAATGTTTATCGAGTAAAGAGTTCAAAAGACCTACAGATTCGTAGAAAGTTTTATTTCACAATTCAAACACTAAGCCGATGACTAACGATAGTTGAACAAAGACGATGTCTTACGTTGCATAAAATTCAGACTACTTTTGCTGCAACAATTTTAGCATCGATATATTTTTTAACGATCTATATAGTTGCATATAAATTAATACAAGAGCGTGTTTGTCTTAAGGGCGCACAAGAAGCTCACGGAGGCCGCATGCTGTCTCAGGACCGAAGGTTTCCTCTTCTGGTACAAGGCATCTTTGCGTTCATTTATTATGCACGTGCATCACCATAATGTTGGTTTTTTGAGGGACATAAGGTCGAAATAAGTTTTCCATGCGTTAAATACTGAAAAATTCCCTAAGAGCATGTTTTTTAACTCCCCTCCCATCCCCCCCAAAAATGGTGATAAGAGCTGTACTTTCACGATGTGAAATGCAAACTTGAATTGATATATGAGAAAAGTATAATTGGCAGGAAACAATGACTCGTTTCAAAAAGCAACAAAAAATAAATAATTACAAATTATGTATTGCTGCATACAATCACTTCATGTATTTTACATGATTTTGCAAATATTAAGTAACCTGCTAATATTGTTTTTTTTACTAAATCAAATGGAAGTATTGATTTCCTAGCATAAGCGTTCTACATTTAATGTGGGTTTGATAACACTGAAAAACAAATTCTAACGAATGTTCTGTTCCTTAATGTACTATGGGTGTTTCTTATAGATTTCAAGGTGCTGATAAAGAATATGATTGCAAAAATTTTCCATCACCCTCCAATTTTAAGAAATACCATTTATACGTTTTGTCTTATATAGGCTATCCTATAGGAGTTATAACTATATTGCATTTTTCTTTTAGACACATTTGATCCATATACACACATTTTTTACTTATTACATCTATCGAGCATGTCAAAAGAGAGTAGAAACATAATTCACGTTGATATCTGATCTTTAAATCTTATGAAGATATGAAGATATTGCTTCATAAAATTGAATACTCACACCATAATTGGAGCATACGTTCAGATTTTAAAGTTATTGCCATTTTCATTGGTGTGCAACTTAAGTATACAAACTATTGCTGCTTTCTATGCGAACAGGACAAAACACGAAGTTTTTTTTTTTTTTAACGAACTGGCCAGAGAGCAAACAATATATTGCTGATGAAAAAAATATCCAAAATGTTCCTCCAATGGAGTCAATTCACCGCTAGAGGGCCGCACAGTGGATGTCACGTGTCGGCTGGGATCGCTACTCTGTTAGCATGCTTTCGTATTGAGTTTTAACTGGAGGTGGCCGATCAAAATTAGTTTGCTTTGGCTATTTACGTTATTTTTGTAATTAATAATATAGTACTTACGTTTAGTTTAATCTTTTTAATTATGATTTAGGTCAGATTGATTTAGTTTTAATCTCTTATTTAGAGTTGACTTTTAATGTCTTTTACTTCGTAATATTTGTTATTAGTTTATTTCTCTCTGAATTTTTTTCAGCATGAGCATGAGAGAGGTAATTTTAGAAAAAAAAAATTGTAAGTGTCAGTTAAGAGTCTAAAAACAGCATAAAAAGTTGTTTTTAATTTATTTTTAAAAAATGTTCTTTGTAATGAATACATATTTTAAATTTCTCCTTGTATAGTAAAATGACTTTCTGCTAAAATTGAAATTGACTTTTTCTAAAATATATGCATTTCTATAAACATTATTTTGTATGTGAATACATTGTGCAAATACAATTAAAATACCCATGGTTTTGTGAGAAAAAATATAGGACGTAATGTGAAACTTCTGTTTTGCTTTCTTTCTTTTCTTTTCTTTCTTTTTTTTTCACTAATCAAATGAGCTTTATAATTTGTTTTCTTTGTCTAGTGTAGAACCATTAAATATATACTCATCAGTCATATATTTATGTAATATATTTTAAAGAAATTTTAACTCTGCCATTACGAAACTAAGGATATTTAGATTTTATTCATAGAAGTACCATCCAATGAAATAGTGTAAATGTTAAGTGGTATCTAAGTCATGTTTCACGCTACCAAAATTTTTAATCAAATGCATTTTATACTTAGTAATAAACTAGTACTGGATAAAACAGTAAAAGTTTTGTTAATTAATACCAATAATTTCTGATTAAATTACAACTGTACGTTTTAGCAATATATGTATATTTTTCAGCTATTTGCTTCTTGAATTCTTCGATAAAGATTTTTTTTTCAACGATATACAACAGGTTTGTGCTTTTAAAAACTTTTTATTATATGTATACAGAGAAACAGTAGAGTACATAGCGCCCTTCGGCACGGGAGGGGGGGCACACAAGTTTCGGGGCATGCAATACGGAAAAATAGCACTACATGTTTTTTTTTTTTTGATCGAAAAAAAAGAGGGGGGGGGGGTGAGAGGGGACATGTACAGATCTTGCGAGGGGGGCGCACCGAAGTCTATGTACGTTACTGCTGAGAAAAATGTTAGCATATTAATGGGATGAAAACATTGCTAAATAAATTTCCAGTTTCTCAACATGTAATTGCTTTACAAGAAAAAATATTTTGTTAGAGTGGTTAATAGCAAAATGAATGCTTCAAAATTAATATTCAAAATAACAATTGAAATAATTAGTTTTCTTTGAAACAGAAGATTTATATTCTTTTTTCAACTTATATTAACTAAAGTATATTTTCTCCGCAGAGCAACAGTAAGACTCAGGTCTTTTACATATTGGCCAGAGAAATATTCATATACACTAAATAATTCATTTATGCTACATGTTTATATCTATAAATTTTAAGTAGTAAAGGAAGTAGTAAAATGAAGATTTGGCTAAAATATGCTCTTTTTTAATGAAATGTAAAAGAATTAAATTAATATAAAAATAATAACAAATAATAATAGTTATAAATAAAGACAATAAACTACGTGAACTTTTTCTTCCATATAATTTTCGAAAAACTTCTATTGTTCTGCGTTGTATATTTATGTACCTGTTAGGAAAAGTTGTACGAATTAAAAATGCTATATTGATTTCTTTTTTTTTTTTTTTTTTGCAAGAAGAAGAAAAGAAACTTTTGTAAACTTACATCGACATTTAAAAAAAAATATAACAACTGTATTAATCTACAACTTATTTGTAGAGCTTCGTTGGTTGATTTGCATTAGCTGGGGATTTCATATATTTCAATGTTATGTAAAATTTATGAAAACATTTGAGTAAACAATTTAATTTTCCAAAAAAAAAACAGCACTTTGACTTGATGAAGCATTTAAACACTTTAAAGCTCTCCTTTTCTTTTCTTTCTTAAAAAATAATTTTGTACAGATCGCGCCTTGTTTTATTAGTAATCTTTTGGTGAAATTTTGAAACTTAAAGCATTCTTCATCGAAGTCATCTGCAAAAAACAATGTTTTTTGGCCGTAAGTTTTCTCATTTTATTTTTATGAACAAAACTTTTAAATGATCTTTATTTACATGAGGAAATATGAAAAATAACTTCTCCTTGCAATTGACTTCAGTTGCAAATTATGTGCATCCACAAGCAACACATTTTGTTAAGAAAAAGAACGGTTCTTCAGTAATGCTTTCAACGCTTCATCCCCGTTGCTTACATCGGCTTCCTAGTTGACACGTGACCTAACGCGACCTGTGACGTTGCGTGAAGGGACTCCATTGATTTTTAAAAAATATTCTTCCACCTTTTCACGTAAACAATTGATGAAGAATTTCGTTAAAGCAATGGATAAAGAAGGGTGCGGATTTCAATATTTAACGAAACAGTTCTCGTCACTCATTTTCGTAAAAATGAATTAATGTGTTTTCATTAGCCCACAAATAAGAAAGCTTATGAAGGACCAAAGCTTTGAGGCAAGTTTAAGTGATTTAGAAAAAACAGCACGGATTGATTTTAAAAATGTTGTGACACAATTCTTAGGGAACAATAGAAGTTTGAAGTATGAAAAATTAAAGATTTGTTTAAAAGTTTTTTCAGGTGTTCAAAGCTACTGAAAATTCATGTTTTAACACCTCAATTAGATGTTTTCCCTGAAAGTGTGAGAAACGGTGATGAGAAGCGGTGAGCGACGAGCATGGGGAGCACTTTATTTCTGCAATGGAAACGCCAACTCAAGTGCGTTGGACTTGTAATAAGCTTGGTCAATACTGTTGGAATCTTATTAGAGAAGTTTGTAATAGGGCTTATAAGAGATCATCCGCGGTTAAAGCATTTGCAGCTACAAAAAGTATGAAATTTAGGAATTTTTTTACGATTACCATTTTTTTCGTCAAAAACTTCTTTAATTCTTTTAAACTTTTAAACAACACATATTTTTTGTGTTTTATATTAGTTTCAAGCCTTATAATGGTATATATAAATTGGTAAATGACAAAAATATGGAATATGTGTTGCATAAATGTCATTAAAGTGATATTTTCAAAATTTTGGATTTTTCAAAAATCTGTGCGTGATCCCAAGTAGCACAAATAACCTTTAAACGTTTTATAAACGTTTTTAAGCGGTTGTTAGAACGTTAATAACCATTTTACAACCTTTAAAAAACGAAGTGTGCTACTTGGGATGGAGCATTTTTATTGGCATATTCTTTTTCAGCACCCCCTAAAATATAAAAATCACCACTTACTCAACGAGGAACAGAAACCTTGTTTAGAGTGTAATATAAGTACAGTTACAGAGAGACATCTTAAAGTCATCCTTCATTTGATGCACGTTGTCAAACGAAACTAGTCATTAAAAATCAAGAATGAACATAAACGTTTACGAATCGATTTCGATTTTACCATGTATCAGAATTGTATAGAATAGATATTCAAATTAAAATGATTCATTATCCTTCTTCTTTCTTCTCATCACAGCCAAAGGGTAATCTAAGAGCGTATCGAAGATACCAAGCGATTACTATGCACAATTTTGTAGGACGACTGAAAACCATTAAAATCTTAATTGTACTTTTTTAGTTAGGGTTTCTGTTTTGTAACAAAACGAAAGAAATAAATTACAGATAAGGGGCATTTATCATGTCAAATCTCGGTTTCTCCATTCTGAGCTCGGTATTTTTAAGTCTAATTCATCACCAATAGTGAGCTGTATATGTTTCTGGTCTTTATATGGGTGATTCTACAAGTACGGGAATATTTATAACATGTAGATTTCAAAAAATTAAATTAAAAATCTGAAAAAAATCAGCAAAGCACTTGATAAGTTACATAATTAAAATAGAATAAAAGCAGAGCTTAAATGTTTGCATTTTATTGGATTTTGGGATTTTTTATTTTTTTGAAGGCATATGTGAATGATAAAAAGGGCATGTGGATGACAATATGGGTATGTGAATATAACACAGTAAGTATGTGAATAACACAAACACAATAGGTGTATTAATGAAATTTTTTAACCAGTAAACTGTTAGACATAATTTTTAAACATTGTACTGTCATAGTTTGGCTTTTGATTCATCCACGTGTCTTATATTGGGGCATACGAATGACAATAGAAAAAGAGCTTGTGAATGACAAAACACAAGTAATTGTGTTCTCAAAAAGTCATATCTGAATAGTTTTCAGTTTCACTTCGAATTAGAACCCACAAATGTAAGCCTTAGGATTATTCATTATCAAAATTTATTTACATGTACACTTTACATGCATTCTGTGGAGCATGTTGATGACAAAGACAAAAAACACTTACCTTGAAAGTTGAATTTAGCTTGCTTTTTATCAAAAAGTAATTGCAGAACAGCAAAATTAATCCTCATCCAGGAATAAAAGTTCCATGCTTTATTTTAAGATGTGTTGCCAGATTTTGAAATAAAGCATTTCAGAGAAAAATATCCATACTTTTTAGACATGTGGATGACTGATAATCGCAGGGACAAAGTTTAGATTAACTTTTAGAGAGATTATTTTCATATTATTTTGCTTTTTTTTTTTTTTTTTGTGATTTACATCTTGCACACATTTATATTTATAAATAAAAAACTCTTGAGAAAAAAAATTACTTTTTTTTTTTAAATCTATATTCCATTGATTGTGAAAATTGCACCTATGGGACAGGGCATGTGGATGACATTTCAATCTAATATCTTTTTTTTTTTTTTAAATGAATAATAATTAAATATTAACATTGGTGAATGGTGATAACGAAAATTACAGAACAAAAGACGTTCCCAAAATAGTTTTTTTATTAAATTAAAAACAAAAAGAGCAATCAGTATGGAACACAAATTTGCCCATTTTTGTAGAATCACCCATATACATGGAAAAATGAAAAAAAAGAAAGAGATATATTTATGTCAAAATATGAGTAAAATGATAAAACAGTGTAAATAAAGTGCGTATTGCAATTAAACGCTGCAATTTCCTTAAGTTGCAGTGGAGCCTCTTTCTCAACAAAAAAATTTAATGCAGCAAGAAAGTCGTGACAAAGCACTAGGGTGGGTCAAAAAAATTTTTGGGGGAAATTTTACGGGCACAGGATTAAAAAGGTGCTACATAATCTCAAATTTAACACGTGGAAAAGTTTGTTACATTCTGATGTCTTTTTGCTGCCAGATTGATTTTGAAATTTCGACTCTTTTACCTAGTTACACTCCATATAGGATTGCAACAGTAATAAATAATACGGTGTTTACACGCGAAAAGTTTATTTAAAATCATCCATTCTGTGTTCATACCTGCAGAAGCGCCCCGATGGGCAGTCATTGTGACCTCCAAAAAATTTCCTTATTTGGCAAAATGGGTCTGGTCACTGGGCAATTGTGTCTGATCACTCAGAAAATTTGGAGACAGCAATGCAAAATTGCAATTGAAAAATGATAATGGTGCTGAACTCCGAGTTTCATTTGGAAAATTCCCGTATCCCCCTCTCCCAAAAGTTTTAGATAAGGGGACACCTCTGCATATCTACTTTTTCAGCAGTTAAACTTGCTAGAAATGTGCGAATGAGAGTAGCATGCCTTGCGAAACACGACTTCACTATACACTATTTCAGTATAGCTTCAGTCAGCTATAGCAGAATATTTTCACGAGTCTCAATTTAGTCAGTAGAAACTCAGCTAATCGGTGTGTGTGATGTAACATTTAAAATTCCAAGTACATCATTGCATCTTCGAATTCTTACTTTCCAACCTTATCTTATGAATTATTCCCGAGTTTGATTAAATATGTTTTACACAGAAGCTATTATTCAGCATTAAACAAAACATAGTAGCAAAAAGCATATAGCAGACACATATAATTTTATCTGTACTAGACAGTATTTTTCATTTTCAATTTCTTTATCGCTTACATTTTGTTTTTCAATTCAGCGATCATACTTCAAATGAGAACATCTTTTACAGTGTTAAATTAAAAGAAAGAAAATTTAATAAATTTCCAACAGTACTTAAAATTCTAAATGCATCATTGTCTCGCCTTGTTCTTCTTTTTAAACCCCTTTATATATATATATGCATGAATTATTCATATTTTTGATGATCAATCGTGTTGTCTCCTTAACCTTGATGGAAGACTTTGAAAAAAGAAAGAAAGAGTTATTAAATATTAATTCATTACGCAGTAAGGTAGGAGCACCGTAATATTATGATGTAATAAAATGTTGGAATTTAATTGACTAATTTACTGTCCTCGTTCAAGAACACCAATAAGGCCAGATGTATAATGGGTTACGGTAACTAAATAAATGGCAAATGTATTTGTTGGCCTTTAGCACTTATCTCTAGTTAATTACCAAAATTAGCATACGAAAAAAAAACTTCCTTGATTCAAAATAAATACAGTGCGCAATGTACAATCCCTGACTAAATTTTCATTCACTACAAGTTTTTCGTAATTACATGGCTGTACCGTTTTATAGTTCTTTGGCTGAGGTTTTTTTTTTTATGTTCGCACTTTCGTGCAAAAATTCAATGAAGGCTGTATTCGGGGAATCAACAACAAAACCAATAAAAAAAGGGGGGGGGAGAGAGAGAGATCCTCTTGCATCGTATCGAGTTAGAAAAAATGCCGTTTAAGATTTCCAAGCAAAGATTACATTATTTTTTTTTTTAAAGCCTCGACTCTGATTGCCGACCTCATATTTAGGCGAACTTTATGAGTCAGTGTGCATTTAAACTTTAAATATATAAATTGTTTTTCCAAGAACATGGGCAACAAGGAAAAGGGGAAATAATCACTGCTTTTAAAATTTGTTGGTCAGAAAAGCTAACTCAAAGAGGAAAATAGAAAATCCTTTTGAAAGCCTTGTACTTATTTGTTAACAAATAGAAACTGGCAGCAGATTTTTTTTTTTTAAATTTATTGAGCTTTATTTCCTTGTCGGCCAACAATGAAATCAGAGTGTATAAAAGCTTAGTTGTAATTGAAGGGGCATGTGGATAAAAGTTATATGTGACATTTGAATTTCGCCGAATTATAGAAATTCAAATTAGTGTGTGTTCAATTGTGTTAACTCACAACCACAATTGAAGGAGCAAGTGAATAAAGGTGATCCGTAACAATTTTTCAAATTTCTCGAAAAAGCTTTCAAAAAAGAAAAAATTACCTTATTTCCTTCATCCACGGTGAAAAGTATGTTTTTCCAAAATGGTCACAAATCACCTTTATCGACTTGCCCCTTCATTTGAAATCTGCTTAAAAAAAGGTTATTATTCGAATTCTATATAACATGAAAGTTTCAAACAAGCTCGGGACAGAGAAAAATTTGCTCTTTCTTTTGAACTAATTGTGTAGTATTCAAATATATTTTCACTGCAAAAATCGTACATTTTCAAAGTTTTTTTTTTTATTTTCAGAAAAAAATGTCATACGAAGAGTGAAAGGTATGAGTTAGCTAGGGTATGACATAAAAAAATGTCATACCCTAGCTAAATCTCGATCAATTCTCCTTTCGAACAAAAAAGAATTAAAAAAACTAAAATTAAAAATTTTATAAATCCCCGACTAATAAAACTAAAATTAAAAATCAAGAGGGAAAATTGAAAGCCCTTTGAAAAGCCTTAAACTATAAAATCAATTACCAGTATTTTATCTGTTAAAAAATAGAAATTGGCAACTGATAAACATTTTAATAAATTGTAAGAGTATATAAAAAAAGTAGTATTTTATACTTTTTGATGAACACTTTTTCCTCAGATTAGGAAACCTGTTACGAAAAATTCCGGATTGATATCAACCGCTTGTGTAAAGTATAAATATGATGACCAGATTTTTTTTTCTCCACAAAACGGAACGTTTTAGAATTTCAAGCAACAGTATGCTTAGTATACAAAAAAAAGTAGTATTTTACTTTTTGATGAACAAATATGATTGAGTATAGTTTGCAGTCAATTTTCAATTCTATGTATTATATTTAGGATGAATTGCTTGTATTTCTACCTACAGAATTTTTAAGGTGACATAATATTTACTGAGGCAATTAACAAAAATTTTATTAAACAGTCACGTATGAAGTTATTATATCAAACAAATTTTATGTCTGTGATAAACTTCTTCGAAACTCCTTGAATATGATATCCCAGACACATAAATAACATTCTTGATGAAATCTACATTAAGCAGCCTAGATATGTCTTTTTCATGCAGGAAGTTCTCCATTAGAAAGAGTTATTTTTGTCAAAATCATTGAACTGCCATGAATATGAAGTAATAGTCGTGCATTAATTAACTTGCATACTGAAATCTTAAAGCAGTACTGTTCCAACAAAGCTGGATAAGTTGAGGATGTATTACTCTCTTTGTAAGTTATTTGTCTGGGCTTAATTTCATCCATCATTTTTGATACATTTCTGAAAGCATATCATAAACAAATCGGATATATTAATCATTTTATTTTTACACGCATACGCATGTGTAGCTTTTAGGGTGAATTATTGTTCTGTTGGGAGATTAACTAGTAAGCGGGAAAAATGTGTGTCAGCTAATTGAGTAGTAATTCATTAATCATGCAAGCACGAAATACTGAAAGGGAAACATGTAACTTTCTAGAGATGCTTTTGGTCTAATAATTCACTTGGACTTCCAGTAATCACACTGACAATTGTCAGTCTATAGACTCATAACTTCTGAGATTTTAGTGTTTGACATTGAGCATTGAAATGTAACATTCAAGCATCGAAAACAGAGCATTCTACTTTTACGTGAGAGTTTTAAAATAATTTCAAAAAAGATAGAAATTAATGGCACTGCTTATTGCTGATAAAAATTTTCTCAGTCAAGTATTGCAGTCAATTATTAAAATAACGTTATGAACAGGGCCGTAATTTCAGATTTTTCAGGGGGGTCAAAGGGTGCAAAAACAATGCAATTTCATCGGAAAACTACAAATATGTAAATGCATGGATTTCTCAAAGCCATGAGGGGGGCAATTGACCCCCCTGACCCCCCTAAGTAACGTGTCTGGTTATGAAGTTTGTGTTTAAAATTCCCTTCAAATACAAATGGGCCACACCTTTTCTTTTTTTTTTAAACATTTTTTAATGAATCTTTGGAATTAAAAAAAAGGGTAAGGAAAAAAACAATGGGACTCCAAATTCTAATGTGGAGCATACAGTACTGTGTTCTATAGTTTTTCATGAAACTCATTTTTTTCTACCGCGTAACCTATTTGTATACTTATAAATTAAGGCTCGTCCGATGCATCGGCATCGATGGATAAAAAAATTATCTAACGGCATCAGCACCGATGGATAAAAAAATTATCTAACGGCATCAGCAGCCGATGTTAACTTGGAGGAAATATCAGCCTATCGGCCTCAGAAAACATCCAAATACCGATGTATCAGCGATAGTTTTTAGGGAAAAAAAGATAAAAACTTTTATTCATCGATTTTTTACTTCATAGTAAACAGTAAGTCCAAAATGGGGCCTAAACTCTTGCATCAACAGAACCAACACAATTTTGTATTCCAGAATTTGCCATCTTTCGAACTGCTGCTGGAATTTCGAACCGCTGATGAACAACACCGCCAGTTGTTAACACTTTTTTAGCTTTTTTCAATAGCTTTGATGAAAGGTTTAAGAATTATAAGCAGTTTCAATGCAATGATTACTGAATATATTAACATGTGAGCCGAGCAACTAAGTACATACAAAAATATTCAGTATTGAGGATCAACGAATGCTGAGGGGCAAAATTTTCTTATAGTTTTCTTCCCGAAAAAAAGTAAAAATAAAACATTAAAGAAACACATACTCACATATTCTGATATATAACCTGGTCTTTAATGAAGAATTTTATTTGCAGTGAAAGCTCAACTATAAGAATAGCGCAGAAAATGTCGAGTTAAGGGCTTGTATGGGGATTAAAGTATTTTAAACGTCCTTATTTAGCCTACTTTCCAGTTTAAGTTAACATCAAACTTAGCTTAATGTATCTTCAAAGTTCAAGTCCAAACAAAAAGGGCGAAAATAAATGAACCAATTAAATAAACATCGAAAAATTTAAAAATGGAAGTAGGATTTTGAGATAGAGTAAATGTGTGTTATTCGGTCTATCTATCCCACCTAATAACTTCTAAATGAGCAGTCCAATTCGAACGAACATTTCTTTGTTCAAAATATCTCGGTGAGAACACCTCGTTCTCGTATTTGATCCTATAATTTGAAAAATTTTCCGCTTAATTTCAACAGTTTAAAAACTTGTCCTGCCCCCCCCCCCCATAACTTGATTTTTTTTTTTAATTTCAGTCTTTTAAATTACTTTAACGCAATCATGCTTGAAAAAAAAAATCAAAATGAGAAACGTAAATTAGAACTTAATCTAATGCCATTAAATAAATTGAAGATAATTCCTGAAGGAATGTGGCGGGAATATTATTAGTTGTGCAAAAAAAAATAATTTCTAACACACGTGTACTTGCCACGGTTTTAAAATTACGTAAATCAAGGAACCAAACCGTTCAATACTCAGGGCACGCATCACGAATTTTTAGTTGAAAGACTTCCCTTTAATCGCTGATTTGTGAAAGAGATTTATTTCACTTGTTACTTCATTTGAAGGCCATATCCAAATTTAAACAGCGATCTAAATAACTGATAGTGTTTATCTCAGACACTAATTGTTATTCAGGTAGAGAAGTAATTTTTCCGCATGAAATATATCAATGATTTTGAATAGTTCATAAGACAATTTATCATTTAAAATGAATGAAAATTAACAAATGATTTTTATGATTCAGTTACTATAAATATTTTATCACTGATTACTTTAAAACTCGGTATTTTTTGTAAGGAATACTAATCAAATCAGTAGCTCAGTTGAGCACACATGGTTCGGGACTCGCGTTTTAAAGTCGTTTACTTTCTCTTAAGCCATTAATGCCTGACATCTTTTTTTTTCAAAGATATTTTGTATACTGGTTACAAACAGTGTTTAATGGACAGGAAAAATAATTAAAAAAATATTATGTAAAAAATATTTTTTTTTAAGGAAAGAAAAAAATCGTCCCTTAAAAGTTACGATAGACCCCAGTGGGTACATACTTTTTTTACTGAATTTTTTTTTCTGCCTACGATATAATATTTAAAAAGACATTTTAAAAGAAGAAATAAAACCAGCAATTAACACAAACTGGGAAGCTGGGAATAACTTTGAAAACTTAGCTTTTTTTCTTGAGATTGTGAACGATGTCATTTTTGGTAAAGATCGTTTTAAAACTGCTACAGAACACACTTTAGAATGGTTATGTGCTGCTATCTGTTGAAAACGAACTGAAACAATACCAAGGTACTAATTGAACACTATTATTTGGTTGATATGTTCATTTTGGGGAAATTCAGACCCTTTTTTGGACCGTCTCTAAAAAGGGACGCTAGGCATTAATGGGTTAAGGAGGATGAAAATTATCATGATGGAGTTCCTCTGATTAGAAAAAAAAAAGAAATGTTGTTGTTGTCTTGTGCTAGCTAGGTTGGCAATTTGGGGTGCGCAGCTTCCCTTTTCCAACTATACCGTAATTTGGTGTAAAATCCGACTTCCACAGTATACACATGCCATAAGGACCCGTTCATAAGCTAGAAAACCAGTCACTGCACTGCACAATAATACATTCACACAAAGGAAGGACAAGTTCAGGAGAGAGAAAGTACATCCATGCCCAAGCCAGGATTCGAACCTGGAACCACCTCATCCGGGTTAGACATCTCTGACCGCTAGACAAGGTGGCCTGCTGAAGAAAGTTTAAGCGTGAAATATAATTGAATCGATTATTTCGAAAAGGGAATATCTCTAAAATTTAAAATTTTTCAGAGGAGCAAAAAAACTAATTTATAAAAAACGAAGAAGCTTAAAAGGGCTAATTATTGCAATGATGAAACTGCAGAGATGTTCCATTTTCACAAGAATAACGTGTTTATACTTTAATAACAGAATGCCATTAAAAAATTGATTTTGAAAAAAAAACCGAGATGTTACCTTTTCGAAATAATCGATTCAATTGATTGTCGGGGATAAAATCAGTACTTTGAACAGAAAGCTTGCGCAGAAAAATTTGCACAAAAGCTTGCTTCATCTTTTTTTTCCTTCAAAAAGTTTTTACAAATTAGTATGCAACGGAGTTTCTCATTATTTGCTCAACGCAGGCTATGGGCGGTGATCTGGCGGAGATGCTGAGCACCCCCATTGCAAACAAATAGAAGAAAAGAGGGACAGAAATGAAGAAAAAAAATCTTAATTTTCTTCCGGACTTTTTAACTAATAGAAGAGTTTTTTTTTTTCACCAAACCGAATTGAGGGATAACAGATCGGTTTTCACGGATAAAAACAGTTTTTAATACTATAATTTTAATTTCATCTAAAATTAAAGTGGTGGCCCTGGCTTGCTCCCCTTAGATCCAACACCGGTTATCCTACTAATATTTTCGCAATGTTATTACAACTATTTACATAAAAACTAGAAAAGGAAAACGCCTAACTTATTGTACGCTTATTCATAATATTAATTATAATAATTATATAGGAATGGTTATAATATATATATATATATATATATATATATATATATATATATATATATATATATATATATATATATATATATATAGGAATAATTATAATAATAATAATTTACATTGAATTATGTACCTGATTCAAAGTTATCCTGTAACTTTAGGTAACAGAACCACGTGAGAAACGGTGATGTAAAATAAATTAGTTCGAGAAAAATTTAATTCCTAAATATGAAAAACTCCCCATTTTGTCACACAGCATCTCAAGTTTTCTATCATTTATTATATTGCATACAGTATGATACTATAAAGCAAGAGAGTGATTGTCTGATCTTCTTAGGTAAAACCTTCCGTGCATTTACGCATTCGTCTGGTCTTCTCTGATCTTACCAAAATAGGGGTGGTAGGTAAGAAAACAATAAGGGGGGAAATAATAAAAAGCATTTTGAGCCACATCAAACAACGTAGAACGATGCTAATTTCAAATACATAGTTTGGTTGAATATGTCAAAAGGATACAGCAAATGCAAGTTTTACATTGAAAACTTCGGAAACTTATCACCCACAACCGATCTACCCTTTTTAAGAGGAACTGTTTATCAGTGCCAGGCGCGGTTTTCACGGACGGACAGTAGTAGTGCGCACTTCTTAAAAAAATAATCTGGCAACGGGTAAACAAATGTTTACACAGAATTGATCATCATCTAACATCACTACAGTCTCATTCACTTATAGCAGGTAGTTAATATGTCATCAAGTAATAAATGAGGTAATAATCTATCAATTTTTAAATGACGTTAAGGCCAGTCGCTTCCTTTATTACGTCCATAACTAAATTGCTGCTCCCCCCTTCTCCCCCTTTTAGAGCTTTAGCCAAAGCAAGTTAAAATCTAACAGAAAAAAGAAATCTTTAAAATCGATCAATTATCTCGTTTTAAATACCCGTCACTTAGCTATTCCAAGAGGAAATTGATGGCTTAAAGGATTGTAACCAACTGTTTTCGAGAAGAAACAAGACAGAATGTAACACTTTGAATGACGCACTGAAACTACTTAATTAAGAGATGCAATTGAATTATTTTGTTGAAGTTATAGAAGTAATGAAAAAAATGTTTACCTGGTTTAATCGTACGTGGAATGGAATCTGAGTTCCATCCAATGTCATTTTTCATCAATTGTCGACGTAAAAACAACAAACGGTAAAGTAAGCCAAGACCTAATAAAGAGTCAAGAATACACGTGCGTGCTTATAAATTAATTGTATTCAGGAAGTTAGTGTATTGCAAAAAAACTGACATTTCATGGGGATACTAAGAATACTGGTAAATATTTACATTAACTATGCAAATTATTTCTAGTGAATTTCTGAAATAATCACGCAGGCATTACGTAACTTACTTCAAGGCCTTTCAGTTTTCTGTGCAACTTTTTTGTGCCGATATTTTGACTTGTTTATCTCTTCACTATGAGCATAACATAAGCAATCCAAGTAGCTACAGACAATTATTTAAATTACTCTTTAACTTGGATAGTTCCTCAATACAAAATTAAACCTGGTACATTCATGCAAAAGTAAGGTGACAAGATTCAATGCAATTTAATTATTATTATAATTGATTTATTTTTTACTATTTTTGTATCATTGCTTTCTACTCAAGTGAAAGACGAGTGGTAGTATACTATGCAAATACTCAAAATTAAGTATTAGTAGCAGACATTCATTTAGAGAATGATTTGTACAAGGGTTAAACGAATAACTTCAATGCAATTATACATTTAAGCAGTCCATTTTTCATCATTATTTGTGCTTTAAATAGCTCCATACACTATGAATACTATGGATTGCCCGCTGAACGTCAATACCCCAGTGTTCCCTGAACTTGAATAAGATCATACGAACTTGGAATTATCAATCATGCAAAGGTTCCGCAAATAGTTTCGGTGCAATTTAACTTTAAAACACAACTTTTTTGGTTATTTTCACTTCCGATGAAACCTCTGTTTCAGGTCCCATGAGTTTATGTTTCCACCGCAAGTTATGTTTCTTTCAGTAGATCTCTTCAGCGGGTGTTTTCTATGTAGTATCCACACCACGTCTTACGTTTTTTACCCAGTTTCTTGAGAAACGTAAAATCAGGGTTTCACTGTATTTGTATTTATACTATAAATACACTAAAAGCAGTTGCAATGAACATCAATTTAGATTTAGAATATACTGCAAACAAGCTTTTTTGTTTAACAACCAGGGCCGGAATTCAGCACTTGGGGTCTTATTCCAAAAAGTGCGTTCTATAAATATTCTTGTTATTTTATTAAAGAAAAAAATATATCAATTTAAAATAAATTTACATTACAATCGATCATCGTTAAAATGAACGTCCAGGGACCTTTGAAATCAGTTCGGCTAAACAAACCGTAATTCGTCTTAGCAGTAATCAGTTTTAAGCGTGTTCTCATCAAAGGCGATAATCTCAAATAAGCAAATAAGGCAATCAAGTTGCTACACTATCGAATTACAATGCATGAAGAAACAGAAAACAGTTCTTCAGTATGGGACCTTGGTAGATAGCAGGGGCGGATACAAGGGAAGGGCGATGGGGGCGATAGCCCCTCCCATGAGGGACTCTTCTCCAGCAGTTTTTCGACTTTGAAGTTCAAAAAAGGCAATTTTAGATGATCTTCGATGATGCTATGAGAAGTGCTTGGAATTCGGGGATCTGATCTGGATTTTTTTCGAAATTGAAGACCGAAACATTTTTCATGAACATGTGTTAGCCAGTTATATGTGGTAAAAAAAGAGGGGCAAGTAGAAAAAAAAATAGAACCGCCTCTCCCTTGGAGCATTTCTGGATCCGCCCTTGGTGGATGGCATTCAGATTCTGTTAAGGACGTAAATACTGTTCTTAACCAGTTTTCAAAAGCTATAACTAAAAGTATTCCCAAAATGTTTTTCAGACTTATTGTAAAATAAAATTCCGTAGTAACACCGAGTTATTTCATAACTTTGTACATGTAAGTAGTGTCAGCGCTGCTTAATTCGAGTAACGGAAGAACGAATACTCCGCTTATATAAATAAAATCTTTCGGAAGTGAATCTTTCCCCGTAGACGCAATGTTGAAGATTCCCGCTCAGTCGAATAATTTCCCGAATTGTCGAATAATATTGATCAGCTTTGGAAAATATATTTTTCTGGGAAAAAATTTATTAAGTTAACTAGGAACAATTTATTTGCGAAAACATATATAATATCAGTTTCTACCAACAACGGGGAAGAAAAACATTCACATTCCATCAATAATAAGTAAATAAATAAATCAAAATTCTACTACTCTATCTGAACTTTTTTGACGTAGCCATTACAAAAGAAAAAAAAAACAAAGCACAGATAATCAATTAAAGGGCGCAAATAAATATGAACATTGCAGACAAAAATAAATTGATATAGTAAATGTAAAACACGGCGAACGATAACGTGGAAGAAGAGGATAAGGGAAAAAACTTTGAGTAAGCAATCCACTATGATGAACTTTTTCAAAAAATAATGTAGTGAAAAAAGTAAAACACCGAGAGTTTGTAACTCATGTCATGAGTTACTTTTTTAATATTTTTCATACGGACTTATATATATTTAATTATTATACTATTCTGCAGTTTTCTTAGCTTGTTTCGAAACTTTTTAAGAGTAACATTATTTACGTCCTTTATATAGCTATCTATTTAATATTATTACATTTTAAGTCAATGTTGTGAACTTGGAGGACACATCACACAGAATTTTTCCAGCTTTCGACTGAAAGAGAGAAAACTACACTCTTTTCCTTCCCCCACTGGGCGTGGACGTCTTGACAGGTTTGGGGGACAAGACGCGGACGACCCCTGAGGAGTCTCAACGCTCAAAATTTATTGGCAAAGTAGATGTAAGAGGGGAGAGATTGCTGTTGTAACTGATTTTCGCCTTGGACACACTTCAGAACCACTGGTCTTTATTTTTGGGGCATTTGAGTTTCGACCGAAATGTTCTACACTTTTGGTGTTTTGTGCCCAACTTTCTTTATAGCCTTATTGGATTTTTTAATTAATACTTTCGTTATTTGTTTTATAAATTTGATTTATAAAAATGCCTTTATTAGTCCAGTCAATCTGTGCAAAAAAAAAGCTGAAATCGCAAATCGCGATGTAGTTCTGAATTTTCAATATGTTGTTTGAGTCTTTTAGGGTAGTGTAACTCTAAGTTTGCACCTTTCTAAAACCTGTGCTCGCTGCGAAACTCGCGAAAAACTGCGAAATTTTCGGACATTTTTCAGTTTTTCCTTTATAACTCCTAAACGATGCAACTTTTGATTATACATGAGCATACCCATTTTAAAGAACACTAAATTCGCAACAATTTAAGCTCAAGTCAGGCTCTGTAGGACCAATAGTTTAGGAGATATCGTACTTCGAAATATGGAGTTTTTTGGCGAAAAGTGAAAAAATTATGCTTTGATCATGTTTTGGACAAAATATCGACATAAATTCCTATTTTACAAGACAAAAAATAGACATGCAATTACAGTACATTTAATCAGCTTTCATTCAAGCCCAAACAGTAGTCTGTAGGTTCAATGTTTCATTTACAATAGCGAAAAATTAATATTTAAAATTTTGAAAAATGAGCAAAATCGTTTCCTAAGATTAATAGGAGGGCAGTGGACAATAAAAAAATGCATAAAATGGTATTAAAAGGGTAACACTATATTGAAAAGTTATTTTAACAATTCTAAAAAAGCTTTACAGGTCATTTTCACTCATTTTTTCGCTATTTTTAGGATTGTATCTTGTTGGCTGTGGTCTTATCCTGACTTTTTTCAGATTTTGACCAATCACTCCTGAACTATGCAACTTTTGATGATACGTGTGCATACCCATTTTGAAGAACACTAAATTTGCAACAATTTAGGCTCAAGTGGCGTTCTGTAGGACGAATAGTTTAGGAGATATCGCACTTCAACAATTTGTCATTTTTTGCGAAAAATGAAAAAAATATGCTTCGATCATATTTTGAACCAAATATCGACATAAATTCTTATTCCACAAGACAAAAGATAGAGATTTAATTACAGTACATCTAATCAGCTTTCATTCAAGCCTAAACAGTAGTCTATAGGTTTAATATTTCATTTACAATTGAGAAAAAAAAAATTCGGAAATTGAATTTTTTTTTTTTTTTTTTTTGAGAAATGAGAAAAATTGTTTTCTAATAAGAATAGGAGAGCACTGGACAACAGAAAAATGCATAGAGTTGTGTAAAAAGTTTAACACTTCATTAAAATATTATTTTCATAATTAAAAAAAACTTACAGGTTAATTTAGCTCAATGTTTTTCTTTTGTTCTGTCCTTTGTGGGTCTTTATTAGCTGTGGTTTTATCGCGAAGCTGCAGGTAAAGTAGGTGGTCTTTGTTCTGTCTCAAAATATTTGTATCATTTTCTTCATCTTCGAGAACTGGAAAGCCAACGAAGTTGTAACAACTCTGTCCGAATTTAAACGTACATCTTGAGACTGAACAAAGACAACATTCCTTTTCTCCAGCTTCGCAATAAGACCACAGCTAATAGTTTCGCAGCGAGCACAGGTTTTAGAAAGGTGAAACTCTGATTTACACTACCCTAAGAGACCCAAACAACATATTAAAATTTCAGAACTACTTCACGATTTGCACTTTTAATGTCTAATTTGACTGGACTATTATATTACTGTATATTTATGTACAAGAAGAATACGCAGTTTATTCATAAACTTTTTCATTTTCCTGTGAAGTGCAGCACTAACACTCGGTCAATCAAAAGCCGACACACGGTTGATAAAAGTATATTTTCGATCACTTCGCAATCCAAACTTGCCCCTCTTGTTCACTAAATACTACCTCCATCATTATTTGCATGCAATTTCAGGTTCAATCAGCCCCTGATTATCGCACATATTTACAATAATTTTATTATACGGGTGATTCTACAAATTCGGGAATATTTCTAATATGCAGATTTCAAAAAATGAATTTAAAATTAAAAATCTGAAAAAAATCAGCAAAGTAGTAAGAAAAAAATCAGCAAAGTATAAGTTGCATAATTAAACTAGAATATCAGCAGAGCTTAAATGTTTGTATTTTATTGCATTTTTGGATTTTTATTTTTTTGAAGGCATATGTGAATGATAAAAAGAACATGTGGATGACACAATGGGTAGGTGAATAACACAAACACAAAAGGTATAGAAATGAAATTTTTTAACCTGTAAACTGTTAGACATAATTTTTAAACATTGTACTGTCATAGTTTATCTTTTGATTCATCCACGTGTCTCATATTGGAGCATGTGAATGACATTAGAAAAAGGGCATGTGAATAACAAAACACAAGTAACAAGGTCTCAAAAAGTCACATCTGAATATTTTTCGGCGAAACTTCGAATTCGAACCTACAAATGTAAGATTTAGGACTATTCATCATCAAAAATATTTTACATGTACATTTTACTTGCATTCTGTAGGCCATGTTAATGACAAAGATGAAAAACACTTGCCTTGAAAGTTGAGTTTAGCTTGCTTTTTATCAAAAATTAATCTTCAGCCAGGAATAACAAAGTTCCATGCTACATTTTAAAATGTGTAGCCAGATTTTTAAATAAAATATTTCAGAGAAAAATATCTATACTTTTCAGACATGTGGATGACAGATAATCGCTGGGACACAGTTTAGATTAATTTTTAGAGACATTATTTTCAAATTATTTTGCTTTTTTGTGATGTACATCTTGCACACATACACATTCAAAAATAAAAAACTCTTGAGAAAAAAATTAAATATTTTTTTTTTAATCTAGATTCTATAGATTGTGAAAATTACACCTGCGGAACAGGACATGTGGATGACATTTCAATGTGATATCCTTTTTTTAAATGAATAATAATTAATTATTGACATTGTTGATAATCAGAATTATAGAACAAAAGACGCATAAAAATATTCCCAAAATAGTTTTTTATTAAATTAAAAACAAAAAGAGCAATCAGTATGGAACACAAATTTGCCCATACATAATTATAAAACTCACGACGAAGAATTACTTATTTACCACACTACATTACATGTGGTGCGCAATAACGTGCACAGTATTGTGAGCAATAACTAGATTATAATCATAGGTAAAAAAATATTTAAAAAAAAATGATCCGACTTCAGAACGTCAGTCGGCAACTGCTCTAAAAAGTAAAAAATAATTTTATTATTTGAACACCATCGAGACTACTTTTAAACATAAGTTTTGAAGTCAGCGCAAAAACACTAAATAGAATACGAAACTACAATTCAACTATAAATGTAAATTTTAATGGATCCAGTTCCAGGTTCTTTAATCACATTCGTATGCATTGCATTGACAACCACATATTTATGTAATGGTACAAATATTCTGCTCTTAATTTCCAATGGTTTCTCTGAAAAATGTTGGCAAAATATTTAAACATCATTTTATTTATTGTTTTTGGATCAACTTCAAAACTTATGTTTAAATGTAGTGTCGATGGTGTTCAAAGACAAAAAATATTTTTTACTTTTTAGAGCAATTGCCGACTGAACTTCGGAAGTCGGTTCAATTTTTTTTCAAAAGTATTTTTATTTTATTCTTTTTAGTGTAAATGTACTTTAGAAATGAGGTGATGTTTCCATTACGAAACTTCACCTATTTTTCTCAAGTAAATGCTAGATAAAATAAACTATGTAAAAAAAAAGAAAGAAACTATCAACGCATCGAAAATTTTAAAACGATTGACACTAAAAACTAATCCTTGTTACTCTCTGGTATTTATTTGTATGCTAGTTTAATCAAAGCTATTTAAATATTTATGTTTTTTCAACTGATTTCAAAGCAATACAAATTTTTCGCAATAAAAATAATATGTTTGTTACCCGTTACCTGTTATCAGCATTAGATGAAGATAAAAACACAATTTCATTATGTAATCCAGGGAAGCCTTCATTAAAAATCGTCATTAATACGATAACTGTGATTACGATTTCTATTTCTATTCCTCGATTGTGTGTATAATAAAATTGAATGGTCAACATATTTAGACGACATTTTTGGTTTTTTGAAGATCCAAATATTAATTGATAGAAAATAATTCATAAATCAGGGATCTACGATGGGTTAGGACAAGTAATCAGGGCTTAATTTGCATAGACGCTCAGCTCATACTTCTTTTCAATTTCATGTTATTTTTTTTCATTGACTAAATGCCGACTATTTACGCATTAAAAGGAGTTTCTAAGACTATAGGGAACCACAATTTTTTCCTGTTAATAAAATTATTCATCATATGGTTTCTTGGAGACGTTATACTTAAAAAAAAATTTTTTGAAAAAAATATTTTCCCACCGACTAATCGCCAAGATTTTGCAGATTATTAATAATCGGCCAAGTGGCCGATTATGACTGATTAATCGGTGCATCCCTAGTTCCGAGTTCTAACCCCCTGGGACGCAAGACATCAATTTATTGCTTTATTTTCTTCAACAGAATTCTAAACTAAATTTTTACGAATATACTATAGTCTGAATTCATTGCAGGATTCTGGGCTACAGCTCTTTTGTTGTTAAATCAGGAAACAAGAGAGTAATGTTTTAACTTTGTAAATCGTAGTATAACTTATCAAAAAATATTTAAAAAGGAGCAGCATCATTGATTTCAATTTATTTCGTTTTATTATGCATTGCCTTCGATTTCCGTTTCTTGCGACGAGCAGATAAATATAAGCGGCCTTTAGTTTGTCTTCTAATCACTTTCGTCATGATTAAAATCTTTCAAAAACTAAAGTTTGATACTAATATGCATAGTTAAAGAAAAACCATACAGAATTACTGTTTATCTAAAAAGCATAAACATCAAAACAACTACAGAAGTCTTCGTCACGTATTCCCAAGGGAGAGCAAAAACACTTTGTGCACGTTTCAAGAGAACTCAGGCAAGACAACCTCTTTTTGGACACTTGCTCTTCCGAGGGTATCCGATTACAGCCACAAGTGACCGAATGACTCCCCCCCCCCGCAAACCCCCGAAAAAAAGCCATGCATCACTCAGCGGGGAGCCTGCTCCTGCCTCCGATAAGGGGGTGGAAATTTTTAGCTTGTGATGTGGAATAGGCTCAGTTTTGTACAGATTTCTATTGTTCTAATAAAGCTACCGAAAATATTTTTCACTCTTTGGATAGCTAAGATCGAGCGCTATGATTTCATCTTTTAAAAAATTCGAATATTCCATACGGTTCGTCTAAAAATTCACTTTTTGTCCGTTGAACTTTTAAGTTCATTTAAAAAAAAATTGAATTATGTTAAAGAAACACAGCCAAAATCAAAACGTGCATTTGTCGTCATAGATTTAGTCAGAAAAAAAAAGATTCGAAAATCTTAATTTGCCGGTAAGATATCGCGAAAATACGAAGAATTTTTGGCCCGTAGGATAACATAGGAAGTCGAAACCTGGGAATCTCTCTGATGGGTCCTCTTCGAATAAGATTTCTTGGAACTGACAGTATTAGTTTATGCAGGTCGACAGTATTGAAATTTTAAAAATCAACATCGTTACAATTCTTGTTTGCGAAAAATAATGAGTTAAAAATAACTATTTTTTAAAAGAAATTTGATTTTTACTTTTAACATTAAAACTTTTCCAATACACTACAACATGGTACACAAAACAAATGCTAGAGTATGGTAACAAAATGAACAAATGTTTTGAATCATAGAAATGAAACATACCTTTTTTGTTGTATTTATATTATACTCGTAGCTGCATGTTTATGACAAGCATCCCTTATATCTGAATAGTTTATTCGTCAGTTTATTCACACAACACAGATTTAGGGCCATGCTCCACATCGACGTAAAGCAGAAAAATTAGGCAGAAGCGTAAAATGGATTCAATGGTGTTCCTATGGAAAGTACCCGGATTTTCGGTTTCTGCCTTCAGTTTCGGTCGCGTTTTACGCTGATGTGGAGCAGGGCCTTTAGAGTTCATTTCTGAATCGTTAAAGCCAGAACGCATGAGAATTCATTCGTGCGACTGAAAAAGTTGCCAGATTTTTAATGGTCGGTTAGATTAATTGATTGAAGTAAGGGCCCTGCACCACATTGACGTAAAGCAGAAAAATAAAGCAGAAACGTAAAATGAATTGAATGGTGTTTCTATGGAAAGTACCGGGATTTTCGGTTTCTGCTTTCGGTTTTGGTCGCGTTTTCTGCTGATATGCAGCAGGGCCCTAAAGGTTTTGGAGATTTCTGCTTAACTTGCGGACGGTGGCTGATGTCTCAGCTAAATAGATAGATTTCCTGACAGGAATAGATAGAAAATAGTCCGACTAACTTACCAGATTTAATGTTTATCATTTTCAAGTATGATATTAAAGCTCAAGTACTAAGTGCCATTATTTTGAAATTCAAACAAGATAAGACAGTGACATTTTTTGATATTCATTTTTTTATGTCATGAGAAGTGCACATTCTAATATTTTGAGCCTTCTAAAAATTTTTTTTCGCTCGGTAAAAATTCCCAAACTTTCAGGTTGTGCACCCCCTTTTTTTTTAGCAAAACGACTAAAAGCCGCATTTCAGTGCGCTACAGTTCTTTACAGGAACACTACTTCACGGTAATATTTATATTTATTGATTGTAGTACTATGTTTGGTTATTATAACTCCATAGTTATTTCTGTTCGAGACTATTGCTTTCTTCAGTTAAGGGGTCTCAAAGTATGAATTTTAATCCGTTTTCGTGTGATTTTAACCTGCATTATTTCAGCCAGAAGCAAAACCACGAAATAAATTTAACATATAGGGTCAAGCATGGTAATTGTGGAAATGGGGTAATTCAGAACAAACGACATTGGCGCTTCTGCATGTAATGAAGGAACCAAATAGCAGTCGCTACTGGAACTTCACACCTTCATTATTAGGTTCGGAATGTTTTTTTACTGATGTGGCAGCACTGTACCCGCCATTTTCTTAGTTATCCTAACCCTCTTCACAAAAGTTGTCAAACAGTTTTTCACAGTCTTCATTTTCCATCATTTTCGGACTAATAAAATTGTTATTGTTTTAGTTATATTTGCCTTCAGTTGTTAAACCTTTAACAGGAATCAACTGCAGTTTCGCTGTCTTATATTTAGCACCCTGAAGGAAGGTGTTCATAATTGCCCCGTATTGTTCTGGGAAGGGGTAGTTATGGACATTTTTTCCAAAGTAGTTTTTTCCACTTAAAGTCAAAATCTAAGTCATCTAAATAGTTATTTTGACCATTTAACTGAGCCGACCTTTTGTAATGATTTATATAAATTTGTATGTACGTTTGAACATCCAAATGCCTCGCACTTATGTGAAGAAGAAGCCACCTCCTCAATACACGAGTGAAGACTTATTGAAGGCTGTGAATGATATTACAAATGAGAATATGACCTACAGAGAAGCAGCGGACACCTATGCCATACCACCGGGTGTTTTGCATAACAGAGTTAAAGGTAAAGTCAAAATTGATAAGATGGGAGCACGTTGCCCAACGAACATACCAACTGATGTGGAGCTTACTTTAGCAAAATATCTAATTGCTAGGGCTCGTATGGGGTTTCCTTATGACAAGGAAGAGTTGAAAAGCCTTATTTAAGACTTTGTTTTGGCTAATGGGTTGCACGTTCGATTCAAAGATGGAGAGCAAGGCAATGACTGGCACATTAGTTTTATGAAGAGGTATTCGAACATTTCTCTAAAAAAACCAAAAATTCAACGAAAATCTAGAAAGAAAGCCAGATATCCCTTCCTGGTATATCATTTTTATGATAAAGTCAAGGTATTCCTTGAAAAGCCAGGGTAAGCCAGGGGGAAAAGAGTGTTCATATGTATTATGGGGTAATTAAGAACGAGGATTTTTAAAAAAGTTCCAGCAGTCAAAAATTAAAAAAAAAAAAAACGTTCGCGCAGTGTAGCAGAGAAGTTAGTAGTTGTTTCTGATGGGTATTCAGAGAGCAAATAGCGTGCGAAAGTGTAAAAATTTGTTCATAATTACCCCTAATGACCCTACTGAAAACTTATATGCTATGAAAAAAATATGTAGCACACAATTTTAGTTTTGATTTAATGCCATTTCATATGATTTTTAAGTTACTGATAAGCATTTTATTTCACAAAAGCATCTCAAACTTTTGACAAAAAATGATTTTTTCTTATCTTTACCTGACACTTCCCAACACATTAACTGCTAAAAGGTTTCTCAATCACTTACCGTTCATAACATTTTTTCACTTTATCAAACAAGTTGTTACGTCAGAAAGGAAGCTAGTTTCATTAACATTATAGATTCTCCTGGGCGTAGTTCTCACGTAAATCTTTCAAAATCTTATCAGACCAGCCTCTTGACTTCTTTTATGTCCTCTAGAAGATTCATCACTAATTTTTTTAGTGCATAAGTGTTATAACGTTGCTTGAAACGATGTATCCGTCTACTTGGCAAAATGGCTACATCGTATCCGGCATCTGCAAAACATCCTTGTATCCTAATTGAGCTGCAAAAGTTACTTGGACATAAATTATAGGGGCGGATTACCAATAATTTTGTTGCTGAACAAGATTTCTTTTGAGCTATATTCATCAACATTCCTTTCTATTTCCTTATAATTCAATCATATGCTTACATCACTTGTGTGTGTGTGTGTCTTATGCTTTACGTAACGATTTCTTTTCTTTTAAGAGTTGATGAAGAAACTTAGTGTTGCTTTGATTCTGCTATAATTTTTTTCTTTTCAACTACGAGTTATAAGATTTCTATTTTTTCTTGAATGGATTATTTTTTCGAGCTTTTTATGTAACACAATACAAAGCATACTTTAAGGGGGAAAAAACGGATTTTTGTTACATATGACTTTGAAGTGCTATTTTTATGCTTCCAAATTCTTTCATTTTCCCCCAATCAGATTGCTCGATGCATTTATTATGTTTCCCTATCATTAGTTATAAATCTGTTACAACCGAGATCTTTATATTTCACACAGTTTTCGTATAACTACCCTATAGCATAAGCAGTTCTCAAATGAAGGGCAAAAAAAAAGCTATTAATTGAGCATGCGTATGTGTAGTTGACAAAGGCAAATTTGCGAGGTTCGCGATCTAACTAACGCTAAGTCATCAGAACACTTAGCTCAAATTATAATAATATGCAAAACTACACATTTATTCGACAACCCACCGTTTTTTCTATCATTTTGATTTTCTTTAGTGAAGACCTTCCAACTTCCATTATTGCATCTGTATTCAAGTGCTCGTGTTACTGTGTTTTAATTAAAAAAGAAGAAAACAAAATTACATTTCTGAAGCATATTATTAAGTGAAATTTCCCCGAAATTCACGTCATTTCAGCAGCGACGCATATTAATGATACGTCCTTACATAATAACGAGAAATAATGTCCTTTTCGTTAGTTTATGACATACTTAAACTGTGAATAATATGTAACAAGAATTTTTCCAACATGAGAGGAGAGGACTGTTTTTTGCTTTGTTTGTAGACTTTCAAGAATTTCAAGGTTAAGTAACCAAGATCTTCTTGGAACAAAGGGCAAACGTGAGAAGCGACCGGGTCAAACAAAAGTCGTTTTGGCTTGGTCAGCTGCACAGGATAAAATTTCACTTGGTGTTATCCAGCACGAAGATCAATGCTCGACTTGAAGGAAATAGTCTTCGTATTATGTAATCGATAATGCAGTTGAGGGAGCTGATATTAGTCTCGAATTTTTGGTCATATTTATTTATTTATTTATTTATTTTTTTGTAGTTTAACCGCTGTTAGAAAAGTACCCAAACTTTTATTTTTTTGCGAGAAAACCTGATGAGTATATATGAAGCCACTAGCGTCCGATGGGAGGTAACGGGAGGCCTCAGTGACCCTCCAAAAATTTCCTTACTCGAAATTTTGTCTGACGATTTGGCGAATTTGGGACATGATTGAACTTTTCAAATTTCCAACTGTTCCATTTCATTGCATGCATTTATGTGTACATTCCTCAAAATTTGGAGCTCCATTCAGCGAACTCAGAATTTTTGCCCTCCCAAAAAGTTAAGCTGGGGTGCCATTGCATGAAGCATGATTGCATGAGCTAACTTTAAACTCGCATTCATGCGTTCATAACTTTTTTCGCATTCATGCACGTCTTCCAGTCTTTCAATAACTTCAATTGTAGAGAAACAGAGTTTGATTGATGTCAGGTGTAATGATTTCATCTAATCTTTTGGTTTTTTATATAAAATGGTTGAACGGTCAAAACAACGGCAAGAAATGTGCTAAAACATTTAGATAAATATGAATCAAACACGATTTCATTAGTTGACTTTTTTTTTTTTTTGTGCACAACTGAATTTTTCCCCTTCTGTCAATAACGTCAGTCTCTGGCAAACAGTCTTTGACTGAATTAGTGTGTAGGGTTCCGTCGGTTTATTTTTATTTTTTTCATTTCAAGAAAAATGAAGGAACAAATAAAGTAGCGTTCTACTGCATCAAATTTTCACATAAACTAACGAGTCATTTGCGAGCAATTTGGATCTGCTTTTAATTTCAAAAATCTGCGCCTCTCCCCCTTAAAGGGCAGATTCCCTAGTTTTTGACCAGGCTTATGTGGCCTCTCGTGTCGCCCTGATGATGACAGAGGTGAATCTCTATAATTGTTATAGGAAATCATATTTTAAGGTTTCTATGGATCATATTTTGTTGAAGTGTCCTATAATAGTTTTGCATGTAAAAAGAAAACAACTACTAAACGTTCTAGTACAATATGATAATTTTATAAGAATGATTTTCACTCAAAAGTATTAAGTTTATATGGAAATGTCATGATGTATCCTGTTTTCGAGTTAAAAAGTTCCATCATTCAATTTGTAGGATATTTAGTACTCCCTTTTAACTTTAATAGGGGAGACTGGGGACGGTTGTGACACGGGGCGGTTGTGACAGTCGTCATATTAGCTAAACCATAATTAATACCTGGTTCAAGTAAAGAGAGAGAGTATCAGCATGTTTGTCAAAGCATTGCGGTAGCCATCGAGTGACATTAAAGCTAGCAGAGGGGTTGGTTACTTTTTAACAGTCAAAAGTAAGTTTTTTTGTTCGATTTCTTTTAGTTATTCCTGTTGAATGGGTACAGATAGAGAAATGAAAGTTTTCCCCCTTTAGTAGTGAACCTTAATAGTGAAATAGCAGTGATTACTTTTTATGTAGGCTATTTTGTATTGCCATGGTGATTGCTGTTTTCAAAAGTAGTGGGTTGGGGTCGGTTGTGACAAATTGCTTGGGGACGGTTGTGACAAGAGTAAAGCATGTTTTTATCCTATTTGATGTCCATAATACGCTTGAAGAAGACAGAAATAGGGCAGTGTGACCTAATGAAATATAAAGAAGCTTATAAAGAAGTTAAACTCTTTTTTCTTTCGGACAGCTTTGGAAATGCAACATTAATCGTAAGTCTTTGCTACGAAACATTCATTCGTAAACGCGATGGAGCCGGCCGGCACTGTCACAATGAAAACAACGTGTGCATTGGTTATATGGCTCATAATATAGTGCTTTTGAGCTTACGTATAAGCTGAAAGCAGACATGAGAGTAAAATAGCTACTGAGAAATGGTCTCGTTCATTTATGAATAGAAATTTTTCACGTCTGTTCGTATAGCTCATGCAACTAGCCTTTCAAGAGCTTCAATAAAGCAAGAGCTTCAATAAAGCAAGCTTCAATAAAACAAATGAATGCCTGGAATCTTTCTTTGATACTTGAGAGTTGTTATGAACAGACACGGCTATGACTCACAGGATGCGCATAATGTTGCCTAAACAGACGTTACGAAATTCCAAATACCTGATATTGTTGCAAAACTTGGTATAAGGCTACTTCAACTGAACGAGACACTTTGTTAAGTGTTAAACTTTCCTAGATGAAGGTTATGTTGAATTACGTTTAATATTACTTGAAATTAAAAGTGATCTAGACTGTTTTTCTGTATTTTTGAACTTGTCACAACCGACCCCAAGCACTGTCACAATCGCCCCTGGGGTGGGGTCGGTTGTGACATTTTTTCCTTTTTTGTTTAATTTGGTCCTGTGAGTTAACTATTGTATTTAGGGAGAAAATTTTAGTATTTATAAGCAGGCAAATGTACAACTTTAAACCAGCTCACAGGCATTACTAAGGGATTTATAGGGGAGCAAAAGAAAATTGTCACAACCGTCCCCAGTCTCCCCTACACATGGTGTAGATTAATTCCAGAGGTAGTTAAATATTTCTCCTTTACCAGGGTTCGACCAATCCTTGGCGCCAGGTAGCTCAGCCGACTAAAAAGATTACTTTAGCAACTAGTTCTTTCTGAATGACTGTCTTTTAGAAGACATATGGGCCAATCCATATGGTTACGGTCGTTACATTCACACAACTTCAGCTGTTCATATCTTATGCATAAATGCTTTTAAAGTTCTAATGAAAATAGGGAATGATAAAGCTCTCACCCAACATGATTATCACCAAGCGTTAGTTCGAAATTATTAGTGGAAGTTGTAGAAAAATCTCGAAAATGTTTGGTTACGGTCGTTACAAAAAAAAAAAAAAGACGTAGTTTTTTGAGTGCTATGAAACACTGGCACTTTTCTGTGAATCTATTGCACGTATGATATTCTGGATTTTTATAATAATTACTCTATTAATCAGGCATGATTTCATAAAAAGAACTCAGCATTTTTGTTGAAAAATGAATTTTTATGAATTTTTGATTGCGGTTACGGTCGTTACAAAAGTGGTTACGGTCGTTACACGTCTGACTATTTTCAATATATATGTTGCTGAAAATGAGTAAACGGCTATTTTAATTTATTTTTCCGTCATATATAAAGTCAAATGATGGACATATGAGCCGAAAGGTTCTCCGGTTAGCTCATTTGATTAGATATCCTCTTCAATTGATTACTGTGGACTTGGAAGCTTTCAAATTCTTTGAGCTACGTTTTCCCATGAAACTTCACCAGAATACCCACACCTCCCAGTCTTTCTTCAGGTATTTTAGCTCCACTAAATCCTTATAATCATCTGTGACTTGAGCTCTGTATTTCTTCAGTACATTGCTTAGAAAATTAGGATATTTTACACTTTGAATTAGGAAACTATGCTTTCTTGTGAATAAAATGACATATAACATATTATTACAAAGTAAGTTTCATATTTTGATGTCTATGTCCTATATCTCATGGATTGACATATATGACAACGAATTTTTTTCATACCCTCTGAAATTTAGTTTTTCTAAAAGTTAATTATTTTTTCCGACTCCGAAAGTTTTACTATTTTTGCCGTTCTCTGATTTTAACTATACTGGTGGCATGTATAGTAGATTATTTGCTTTCCGTACTGAGAAAATTGCAAACTTACCTTAATACCAATATGACACAAGAAGAATTGAATTTAAATGTAATCATTTATGTAAATGAAATTCGGCGCAAATGTGCCCCGAAATACTAAGCCTCTCTAAAACTCTGCCTAAAAATTCCCATGGCGATTTGTGTGGCCATGTTAGGTACCTCTGCTTAAACGTATGAATTAAAAAGAACTTTGGAACAATAGCAGGTAATAAAACGTTACTGTTTCGCGCGCTACTTTTTAATCGTTCTTTGAAAAAAAAAAAAGCAATTAAAAATATTGGGAAAAATATATTTACCAAAAACTAGCTACGTTATATAACTAAACTTCGTTTTTTTCCCCTTCCAAGATTGAGATCAAGATTTACTGACTGAACGGCTGTGCCACTGTTTAATTATGCGGCTTTCTTCTGTCAAGAATGGTTAAATTAATGATGGTAAAATGTCTCTCATAAATCAATTTTCGGTAATTGCGGCAGTTAAACTCACATTATGTTTTGCATCTATAATTAAGTTTTTCTCACTGACAGAATTTTGGCACTGTGCCAATGCATAAATCTGTTGGAGTAGTTACTGTTTCGTAACATTTCCTATGTGAAAAAATTATAAATTAGCTTTACTTAAATTTTTGAGAAAACAGTTGTTTCTTAAGCTAAAAACTCTAATTGGGACATTCAATTTTAAAATTTTGTTGAGTTCAAGTGTTAGGATCAACATTAAATTACTGAAATGATATTTATCATGAAAGGGAAATCTAAAAAATAAGTCTGTTTTTTATTCAAAACCATAACTTTTAGAAAGATAAAGTAATCATCTGCAAAACTTAAAAATTCTATATGAGGAAAAATAAAATTGAATAAACAAATGAATACATAAAAATGCTCCCAAACTTTAATCTTTGATTGCGAAAACTAAACTAATTAAAGCTTTTTTATTTTATTTTTCTGTAACAAGGCACTTAATTAAAAACATGACCATTTATTCCGTGTACAATATTTTGGGAATCATTTGATGAAACTAATACTTTTGCTGTAATATTTTCCATGCATTAAAAGCATACAAAAGCGTTTTGAGTTTGAGTATTCTAAATTACGATACACGTGATCTGAGTTCAGCGTACAAAAACAGTTTTGTCATGCTTCTTATGATTGGTGTAGTAATATTTTAAGTAAGAATTAAGGAGATTTACTTTAATTGATCATTAATAATGCGCATATTATTCAACCGAAAAAATTAAAAACTTCATGCATTTAACATATCTAAAAGCATTGCTTAAAGCGATAATCGCAGACAGTTTAACAAGCAGCGGCAGTGCCAGAGGGACTTACAGTCGAACCCGATTAATAGAATAGCCATTTTGAAAAGAAAAAATATTCTAAAAAGCGATATATTACATTTATCCGGGGGCAAAATAAATCATTACAACTGTAATTTTTAACCTAAAGAAATATCACTCATTTCAAATCGCAAGAAATCTGAACTAATGAAACAAATTCAATAATTAAAAACCTGATGTGGACCCTTCAAGGTGGAGCTTTCAAGGAAGTGATCACTTCCTTGAAACCTTATCAAATAATCCATTATTTTACAAAAACAGAAGAAAGTATAATTTTTGAATGCATAACTTTTTGTGTGAACAATTTCCTACTTTTATAGAAATATGGTAAACTTAGGGAACAGAGAATAGTAAATTTAAATTAAAAAAAAGGGGACATTTTTGTCAACGTATAACACCTGAAATTGGACAAAAACCATACGAAATATGTGTAAAGAAGAAAAATAAAACCTGCGATTGATTATAAAAATTTTTGTAATTACACCTGTAGTTTTTTGTAAGCCGAAGTAGCTGATTCTTTGGGAATCTCGCTAAATGTCTTCAATTTCCCCAAACTGATACAAAATTTCAAATGTCAGATTTTGTTCCAAGCTTGTTTACCAAAATCTTGGCAGTAGATCTCACTAAATAGTCACCAAATGATGACATCACTTCAGTCAGCACTGAAATTTGCACCAGTTTCTGTCATTTTCCATTATGATCTTGTCTCCTCCCCATTTTAGATACATTGATACCTAACAACAAAACTTGCAGGTAGTATTATTGGTTTCTGTAAGATGCATCGCTCGAAAGCACGTAAAACAGTCCTGTAAACTAGAGTCCCGAAAAAGAAGCTTTGCGCTTCTATACAGGGACTCTACTGTAAACCAGTTTATGATGACAGAAGCGGGTAGTACTGTCCGTCCATGAAGACCGCGCCTAGCACTCGCGAACAAAATTGATAGATGGGTTGTGGGTGATAACTTTCCGAAGTTTCTAATTTAAAACTTGCATTTGCTATATCCTTTTGACATATTCAACTAAACTATGTATTTGAAACTAGCATTGTACCACGTTGTTTAATACGGTTCAAAGTGCTTTTTATTATTCTTCCCCTTACTGTTATCTTACCTAACACCCCTATTTTGGTAAGATCAGAGAAAACCTGACGCATGCGTAACTGCGCGGAAGGTTTTACCTAAGAAGATCAGACAGCACAGGAGTGGAAAGAAAAAGTTATCGTCTCTCGCATATTCAGTGCACAGGAGCTCATTATGTTCGTTGCTTTCTCCTAAATGCACACTGTTTTTACTTCCTTTTACGTAGTAAAGGAAGTATTGTGATCGCGAAAAAATATTCTCTCAAATTAGGGTCTAAATTTTGGTTTCGCTTACCTCCGAATGAATGCTGAATAGTTTTTGGAACTGTCAGCACGTACTTATGTACCTACCAACATGTAACAAACCAAAAAATTATTTTCAACCACCCCCGAGTTAATTACGATGAGTTTTCTCGTGACGTATGTATATGAGTATGTATGTATGTTTGTATGTGCGTGTGTATGTCACATAACTCAAAAATTATATGCCGTAGAAGTTTTTAGTTTGGTGTGTAGGCTCTGAGGCTTTGAGGGGGGTCTAGTTGTGCACCTCCCCTTGTAGTTGCATTCGAATGTTTCCAAAGGAGTGTTTTACCCCTTTTTGGGGTAAATCAATGTTAATTTCAATGCCTTAAGGGATATGAATTGGCACGACCACTTGGCGATATAGAGCCAAGCTTTTGGTTGTCAAGTGTTTGACGCCAACTTGGCAACATGTCGCCAAGTTAGCGACAAATTTGGCGAAAAAAAATATTTTTTGAATTTGGGTTCAAATTGGCACTATTGGCCATATTTGGGGAAAAAACCACTGAATGATGTTAAAATCGACGATATTTAGAAAATGAATCATTGTAAAACAATTTTGCCTTGTTTCGTGACAAACTAGGGGTTTAAATGTTTGAATTGTTGTCTTGCTGAGTCCAAGCACTATTTTAACACTTAAGGCATCTACTAAGAAATTTACACGTAAAAGGAAGTAGTGTGGGGTCCATACCAGATTTTTTATCTATTGGAAACAGTTAAGACGGCAGTTGGTAAAACCAATGTTTTGGACGAAATACCATTAAACTTTTCAACATTGCTTCAAAAATAAAAATAAAAGTAAATAAGCATATAATTAAGTTAATTAATTAACTCAAAATAAATAAAGAAAGAAAAACTGCATTATGCAAAAACTGGCTATCCCTGGAATCTGTTTGGCGACTTGGTGTTCTGGTAAGCATTAATGAAACTAAAAAATAATAAACCATCTTTCCATGTATTTCATGAATGCAGTCCTTTATATTTTCAATCCGTACACGCAGGGATCGCCGGAGGATTATGCAAACAGGGAAACAGGCGTGGAAGGTCTTGTTTATCTAACGGCTCTCCCTCTCCGACGCAAACAAATTCCGTAAAGCTTTTCAGAACAGCGATTCTCAACATCTCCGAGCCTTAGGAATGGTAAAATTATAACAGATTTTTTTTTCTTCAACAGGAGAAATACTGGTATTTTAAAAAGCTGTTTTTAGTGCGGAATTCACAATTTATCCTAGCAGGGACAAACATTTGGAATTGTATCCCTTACACATCCTCCTTCAAATTTTCGTAACGAATTTCAAAGGGGTGAGGGGAACCCACAAAAATAGGGAGAATTGCTACTAATTAATCACTTTTTCATTCTTACACTATTGTAAGACTAACTTTATTAAGAGTAAAAAAATGTAATTTTTTGCAATGCTTACTATAACATGTAGTAGGAAAGTGCACAGTATAAAAACAAAACGAATAGTTCATACAGTGAGTAAAACTAAATGGAATGTTAAAAAATAAAATTCATAGCTGATATTCATGTGACACTTGGGAATAATTAAATTCCTGAACTTTTAAATTGGAATGCGAAAACTTTTAAATTAAGATGATCACCACATCCTCGCCCTATTTATTTCTTAATTTTATGTCTAGTTCTCATAATTAACAGTCTGTTAATTATGTTAGGTGTTGATGTAATTTTACTTACAACAATAGGAAAATTGGTTCAGAAAATTGGATGAAATTTTGAAGTTATTTTGTTACAAATAGGATAATTCTTCTCTCAAAAATAAATTAGTAACTTTTCCTAAATTTGGAATTCCAAAAGAAAGAAAACCAAAATAGTAATGGCGAAATTTGTAGCATTAAAGATATGATTATCCTGATCGTCGGCTCGGCAGATTATCAAAAGCCGATTAATCGGTAATCAGCCGATTTGCCCAGCGGTGCATTACTAGTAAGTAATTTAAAAAATTGAGGAAAGTCAAAATAATGCCAGAGGTTGGGGGCTAGGTGTTATGTGCTAGATGCTTGATATTGTTTTTGTGTAAAGAGGAAAATGCATTAAATCGAGAAGGTGAGGTATATATAATGTCCGTTCCGAGGAAAATGGATGAAGAACCATAGATTTAATTCCCACGCCGCCATTCATGTGCTATCCCATGCGCATGGGCACTCAAAATATACAACGCCATGCAACCGTCAAGTGAAAACAATAAGCAATTGTGATTGCTTTAAAAAATAAAAAAATAAATAAAACTCAATTAATGAGATAGTTGTCATTCATCAGTCAGTTTTAATGTTTTGTGAAATTATTGTTTTGAAAAGAGCTTTGCGTGGAGGAGGAAGTAGAGTGAATGATAATAAATACACGAGCAAATTGAAAGAGTGAAGGATTACGCTAGTACTTGCGGTTGTTGGGAAGTTCGCACAATCTGTGAACAAACGTAACCTGTCTTCTGTTACGTGAACTACTCAAATCTAGTGTAAAAACTAATTTCAACAAACTAATTCTACCTGTCATCATAGAAACATTTTTTTTTGTTAATTTTATTTTATTTTATTTTATTTATTTATTTACTTGTTTATAAATGATAAAAGTTAATTTCTGGAACTTTTAATCCATTTTTATATGGGCTATTCCACGTTTGATCAATCACATTCGTGACCTCACCATTTTCGATTTTCACAAAATTTGGTGTAAGGGACGTATATGACGAGCTAAGTATTCTTGTGAATTTTTAGATTTTTATTTTAAAACTTGTACGGAATACAAGGTTGTAAAAAAAACAGCAAAAAGAGTGAAAAAAAAAAACAATTTTTTTTTACATACAAATGACTGTAAAGAAAATTACAACGTTAAGAAGGCACAAATAAGCAGGGATACTGCAGACACGTGTTTCGGCGTTACAAGGAACGCCTTTTTCAAGGCAAATAATTTTTTTGCTTTGAAAAAGGCGTTCATTGTAACGTCGAAACACGTGTCTGCAGTATCCCTTCTTATTTGTGCCTTCTTAACGTGGTAATTTTCTCTACATCAAAAGCACAAAGTTATTTGTAAACTTTAAATGACTGCAACTTCGCTCCCAATTGCAGTAAAATAAAAATTCGAAAACCATTGTAAAGCTAAAATATGAAGCTTTCTACTGATATATAACATGACTTTCTTACGACAGGTTTAAGTTTCGAGGTAACTGACCAAAACTTTTGATCTTGAATATCTCAAAACACGCCCCCTTAGAATTTCTTCTTCAAAAAAAAAAAAAAAAAAACAGCTGTAGCACTATTCTTCCCCCCACACCAAAATTTAGGCTGGTACCGCAATGGCAAGGTACTCAAGAAAAATTTGTAATGTTAATATGTTTTACATTAGGGAATTCCGTATGTCAGGTCAATCCCCTTCTTGACCTCAACATTTCCAATTTCAATGAAAATTGTACGAAATACAGGGCAGTAAAAAACAGCAAAAAGTGCGAAAAAGAGAAAAATATTTTATTGAAAATATAAATACTGAATGATAAGTTTGGAAGAATACCTGTGCATGACTCTAACAAATTCAGCTTTAAAATTTTTAAATTAAGAATATTTGGACTTATGTTACACACACAATATTACGATGTAGTGTAAATAGCAGCTAATTTCTAGTTAAATTATTCTATGATTTAATATTTGATCATATCAGTTGGTTTTATTATAAGCATCAACTTAACTGTTGTACATGTTTTTTATATTCCAAATAATGTTTCATATTGCTTATTTACAAAAAAGAAAAAAGAAAAAACCTGTCTGCTTTTCTGGTACTACCAGCAATTTAATACTTGATCATATCAGTTGGTTTTATCATAAACACCAGCTTATAGCTGTTGAACATGCTTTTTATATTCCAAATAATGCTCATACTACTGATTTCAATGAAAAAACTAGAAATGTCTTCTTTTCTGGTACTACCAATGGAAAACAAAGACAAATACCTTAATTAGTGACATTAATTTAAAACTGAGACAACTGAGACACACTGTTGTGTAACACTGTGAATATTAAAACACATGGAGTATCTACTTATATTAAAAACTGAGTATCTAACTATCTTTCTATCTTTCTATGTCACGCTTATTTCTCCTGAACGCCAATGAACTGAAAGTCGAACCAGGTACCGATAGATAGGTAATTTTTCAGGCTTCATTAGTTTCAATCTATATGATTATACGATTTTAATTAGCGAAGATATCAATTAATAAGTAGTCAAGTTTAAAGCGATTAAGCCTAAAAAATGATTAAACGTCCAAGACATTTATTTCTTACCGTTGCCATTTGAATAAAAACGTTAATTAAATTATTGAACTGTTTAAAATTCCAAGATATTTATTTCCTACCGTTGCCATTTTGAATTAAAACGTTAATTAAATTATTGAACTATTTAAAATTCCAAGATATTTATTTCTTTCCGTTGCGATTTTAAATTAAAACGTTAATTAAATTAAACTTTTTAAAATGAAAGAGTGTTATTTTTTTCCATTGTCATTTTGAATGCGTGTTATAACAAAGTTCTAACAATTGTTTTTATTCTAATTATTAATGACATATTTTTTCTCTGGTGCCATTTTGAAAATGTGTTTTTAAATAAAATTGCAATTGCTGTTTTTAGAAGGGGCTTTTTTTGGCTGCGATCCAAATATTAAAAGAACTTTTTCGTTTAGAATTTTGCAATTAATTTTAGAAGAAAGCAGTTTGGAAATAATTTTTTTTTGGAAAGGAATTTTATTTGTTATTTAGGGAGAGTGCTAAGTATGCGCTACTTGACATCGTCTTTACTTTTGAGGAAGCATGTGCAAATAATTCGATTGATTCTTTGATGCAGGAAAGCTTTTTAGCGAGCCGCTTTAGCGGGGAGTAGTTTATTAAACTTTTCCTTGGTACTGTAAAGGCGAGCCGCCTTGGCGGCGAGTAGTTTATTGAAACTTTCCTCGCTACTGTAAAGGCGAGCCGCCTTGACGGCGAGTAAACTGTTTAAACTTTTCTCATTACTTTAAAGGCGAGCTGCCTTGGTGGCGAGTAGTTTTCTCAAACTGCCTTCACTACATTACAGCCCGTGCAACGCCGGGCCACGCAGCTAGTAATATCATATTTTATGCATTTATAATGCATTATTCAAAGTTAAAACTTCAATATGTTCAGCAGCCGAATATTATTCGGCCGATTCGGTATTCGGCACTTCGGCAAAACCCCGCTTCGCACCATCGCTAATGAAAAGTGAATATTTAAGAAGGGTTTTAAATCAAAACCTCTTCAGATCCATAGTTCCGAAGGTGTAACTATAGATTTTGAGAAATAAACTCAATTGTTTTTGATTCTAAACGACGCAAATTAGTTGCATAACTTTAAGCACGGTTCAATTTGCATAAAAATCTTATTTAGGAATTTTTTACAAATTAAACTTTATGCAGCAGAGCTCAATATATGCTCTCCGGAGTCGGCTAGCGCATCAATTATAAAATTGATCAACAGCTATTTGCTCCCACTTAATCTTCTCCATTTTTTTTTTCACAGAAATATTTTCATTTGCAGCGTAACTTGAAGTGCATCTGAAAACTGCTTTCTATCTACCAAGTTATACATTCAATGACAAGCATAGGCAAGACTTTTACTTGGATAGGGGGAGGGGGAGGCAAAATAATTTCGAATTTTCTTTAGACCCTCATTTCAGAGACCTGACCAGGTATTCCATGTTACCACACCATACCATTATTGGGAGCATCCGCATTCCTTCCCGCGCCATGCGGTTCCTTAGCATGGTAATCCTAATGCAGCGCTTTTCAACCTTAATTCAACTTGAGGAAAAACAAGGGCTTTTGAAAAGAAATCATGGCCCAGCGTTGCTCTTTTCCTTTTTTAATTCTGTTCGTTATCTTTCTATCTTTATTTTTCTCTTCTTTGTTCTTTTTCTTCTTCCTCTTTTTTTTTTTTTTGCAAAGAAAAATAACTTCTGATTGGAGGTCAGCTAAGTGCTTGAGAAAAATTTTGCAAATGGCTGAAAGTATTTTTTTTAATAATAAAAAAAAATATGAATGGATTAATAAATACACGAATAAAACTTTCCTTGGTGTTAGAGATGTTCCAAAAATATAATAATAAATATTGCTGAAAAAACCATAGACAAGTAAGAAAATTGATCACGAAATTTATGCAAAAGATACCGTATGTGATAGATTTTTTTTTATTAAAATTTATTTTCTTTTTTCCTTGAGACAGGACATTTTTAACGTGGAAAATTGAAAATGGGTAAGGACCTATCCAATGTTTCTGCCGGCCGGTGCCGGTAGACCGGACCACCGGTTGATAACCGCTATCCTAATGCATCCTGCAAAAGAGAGGGATTGGTGAAAAGCATGCGGATCTGTAACATTAAATAAATGAATAAAGTAAAATAAAATGACATAAAATATGAGGGTGTTTTTCACCCCAATGTTTCTGCTTTGTTTAAACAGAACACATAATTATTTCTGTTTTCTTTAAGAAAAAAAAATTATAAGCGATGAAAAAATTTCCGTGGGGAAAAAACACATACAATAACAGTTTGAAAAAAAAAAGGGGGGGGGGAATAGACGAAAAAAAATCAGGTAAAGTAAGTGTGCACCAATTTAACGGTTTGATTTCTCCTATAGAGTCAGTGTTGTTATCTCACAAATGCAAATATGAATAAATTGCACGTGCGAATTAATTTTTGAGTAGTATATGGGCGAATCCAGCTCCTGATTTTCAAGGGGACATAACATTAAAGGGATAAATAAACAGGGACTGACAAAAACTTAAAAGTTGGGTGCTTGAAAAACATTGAAATTTCAGACAAACAGAGGTGGCGCTAGGAAATGCCCGACAGGGGGGCAAGCTTGCCCGACAGGGGGGCACAGGTATAATTAAAAAATTTAGTTACGAAGACTAAGTTTCTTATAATATGCAGTTATTTTGAAATTCAAGTCCTAAAAACGCTATTTTAGACAATCTTTAATTATGTAGAGGGGCAATGGTGCACTACACTGGGATATATATATTTTTTTTAGTTTTAAGTCTAAAAATCCCATTTGTTGGCAATTTTTGACTAAGTTGCAGAGTTTTATTGCAGATTTCTAATTGGAGAGGGACCACGTGTGGTATAAATTTTAATACAGAACCACTTGTTCACAGTTTCTATTTTTGAGAAATAAAGCGGCTTCTTATTTAAAAAAAAAAAAAAAGTACAGGGGCATCGTTTGGTTCGGGACACTTCCCCGAAATATTCTTAAGACTCCTAAAAACGCAGTTATTGGGCGCCTTTGACGACGATAGGGTAAGGGTTGTGGTACCGAGACTCTCCCAGAAATTATTCAAAATTGCACCCAAAACATAAATTTGATGTGCTTCTTTTCGACAACGTTTTTGAAAATCTAGTTGGCTTTATAGGTTGTTGTTGTTTTTTTTTTTTGGGGGGGGGGGGAGTAATTTTAAAATTTCCTATTTCATGATTTTTTTCCATTAAGAAAAACGAGAAGCCAACCTTTGTCAGATGGGGGAGGCGGCCCGGTGACCTAACTGATAAAAAATCACCCAGTTTGACTCTCGGTGATGGCCCTGATCAGCTGCCCCAATGAAGCAATCACGATTTTTATTATTGTTACTATTTATTTATTTCAACTGCTGCTCGCAAAGGTTACTATGATGTTACTTTTCCTTTCGGTTAAAAAACATTCGAAAATAATGTTTCTTTAGTTAGAAGTTAGATTACAGGAAATCCTTAACTAAGATTTAAAGATCACATTTCCTATCGAAATTTTACAGAAAAAAAAATTAATCATCTTGATTCATGCCTTTCTATACATTTTATTTATTTTTTAATACTGGGAAGGTTTTTCCTTTTTTTTACATTGCAAAATGAGATTGACGACTCCTTACCTGAAAAACTGGCAGGGGACCGGGAGAACCGCCCTATGTTAAAGAAGTGCGCAACAGTGTGATTCCATTTGTTTACCTATTTGCTTAAAATTCGAATCAAAGAAAAGAAAAAATATGTTTTCTAAAGTGCAAGAAAACTATATTTTTTTTTTTTTGTGCACAGTAAAACATTTAAAATTAATGCAGGTGCAATTAATTTTTACTTTTAGATCAAATGTTATAAAGGCTTTACAAACAACCAACAGCAGTTACATTCTGCTACTATCATTTAATATATTAATGGAAAAATCATATAACGGTAATCTCATAATGCGACAGTTAATTAAAGCGTTTGCTACGATTTATAGATATGCTTCCCATTTATTGACATGTATTTTAAAACAAAGAACACATGCATTTTAATAAAAAAAAAGGAAATTTAAAGCAAACCACAATAATTTCTGCTTGTTACCTTGTTGATGAAGGAAAACGTTTCAGTCAACCTATCAAAGGTTCAAAGACAATAGGAAATCCACACCCAAAAGGCCCGATGATGGAGAGAAAGACCGGCGGAAAAATTTTTTTCGACGAAAACGTCTTTCTTTCGTAAACTGCTCTTTCTACTTCTCTGAAGTGTCTGAAGCCAAAGCCTTGCTTCAAGCTTCCGCCAAAAATCACTCCCCCCCCCCCCGACCGACACCTGTTACTCGTGTTACACTAATTAAAACTGTCTGACGATGCACAATCGTACAATAGTGATTCTGGTGACGCTCGTAATTCCGCAGGTCCCACCCGTAAACCGCCAGCAGCGTGGCAAGTAATTGTCACTTTCTGAGAATCTGATAGACCAGCCGATAGACACGTTTTTCTCTCAGGGCCTTTGCCACCACCAAGGAGGGCTGATGATACTCGGGGATGAGCGGTAAGACCCGACGACTGTGTGAAGAAAGGAAAAGACATCCCCCCGCTGGTCTGGCTATCTCCCTCTGGTTAGAAAACGAAAGGGGAAGATTTGTCCTTTTCCACCTGAACAAAAATAACTTTCTCCAGCAGAACTTACGTTCATCCAAAAGAGATACGATGGCAGCAACTCGGGCAGCAAGTCCTGAAGGTTCTCGTGTTCGAAATTAGTCTGGGAATTGCGTACTTAGTCGAATAATGGGAATATCTTAAGAAAAAGTTTTTTCAGTTGAATGATTTTATTGAAATTATTTTACTGATCTGTCGGAATCAGAAGGAAATTTCGGCACTTAGATTTCTGTCGGAAAATTTGATCGTCGGAAATTTTTTCCCCGGCGAACTTAGAAATTTTCCCCGATGGGGGGACAAGACGTTTCTGACGGGGGGGGGGGGGGGCAATTGCCCCCCTGCCCCATAGCTGGCGCCGCCACTGCAGACAAATAATTCTTCTGAGCTCTAGGAAAATGCAGTGTAGCATGAATTTTCTTGAAAAAATAATCTGGTTCTGAAAGAACTAGTCACCAAAGTAGATTTTTTTTTTTTTGTCATTTAGTTTCCAGGCAACCTGGCGCGGGATTTGTCGGACCCTTCTTATAAATGTTTTATTCTTGCAAAATGGGGGCCAGGACAAGATTTCCGAAATAGTAAATCCCCAAACGCAGCTTTAGGCCCGGTTTAGGGGAAGGGTCATGATCCCCCCCCCGGTTCCACCCCCTCATAAAGAAAAATTAATTTAATATTCTCAAAAGCTTCACAGTCCCAGAAAGAATAGGCAGAGATCATTAATGCTTCGCTGCTTTTTGAGAAGTTAAAAAAAAAATTAAATTAAAGAGAAGAAAATGTTTACGGGAAAATTATGTTTGCGACTATTACGAGACGAGTGCGATTTCGGCAAAATCGGATGTACACAATGAACTTCCCCACAAACACCGGGAGCAGCAGGATGTGACGTAGGGCCACTCCCCACCTCCCCTTCCGCGCATGCGCCGCTCGGGATCGGCTGATGAAATCCCGATTGAACTTCCTTCACTTCTGGCGAGCGAGCGTGTTTTAAATGATGCTAGTCGACGTTTGACAGTTCATTCCCAAACCCTTTCACGCTATGTGTTTTCCAGCTGGTGTCTCCCAAATGAAAGGCTCGTTTCTGCCGGCATCGTTCAGGACTATTTGATGTTTTTAAAATCTATAAATCAATAAAAGCCCAAAATATGGCAAGCAACAGAAAACCACCATCAGCTGCTAATCACGACACTATACTCGACAATGAATCCACCGATGTGCAACTAAAGAAAAAGATAACTCTCATCAATGGGGTCGCAATCATCGTAGGTACCATCATAGGCTCCGGGATTTTTGTGTCACCTAAAGGAGTCTATGAACACTCAGGATCTCTCGGCGTGTCTCTGATAATATGGGCACTATGTGGTGTATTTTCAATGTTTGGTGCCCTATGTTATGCTGAACTTGGAACTTGCATAACTAAGTCAGGTGGTGATTATGCTTACATAATGGAAGCATTCGGCCCTGCGTTGGCTTTTCTAAGACTTTGGGTTGGTCTTCTTGTCATAAGACCAGCTACTCAAGCGGTTCTAGCTTTGACTTTTGGGTACTACATGTTGGACCCGTTTTATCCAGACTGCTCCCCACCTGATGAAGCATTGAGGTTATTAGCTGCTGTTTGTTTATGTAAGTACGTCTTTCTTTTAGTTTTAATGGTAAAAAAAATATATAGTTCATTCACTATGGACTCTTGTATTGAAATGCATGAAATTTTACCGAATTTGTATCTTATTTTGCGCAAAAAAAAAAAAAAAAAAAGAGTTACTTCTCACTAGCTGAAATCAAGATAATTCGCTGTATCTGTTTATGTGAGCAAATAAGCGCAACTAGATTCTTCCCCTCCTTAAGGTGAACCTGAAAACTGAAATATTGTTACTAGTCAGTCGCTGGTAAGCACTTTTAATTTAGTACCCAATTTTTAACATTAGTCACTACTCTATTCATTAATTTAATTTATTTTATTATAATGATAGTAATACATTTTTTTTAAGAAAAGAAAAAAAGCACTACACTATAAGGTAAGTCTTATTGGCATAAAACGACCTAATTGCAACATTGTATATATATAGAATGTTTGCATGATCTGGAATAAAGGAAATTGAAAGTTACAATAGCTTTAGCCGACCATTATTTTTTGCTAAAAAAAAAATTTTTATATTACACAAAAATGACTTGTTTAACACAAATTTTACAATGAAGTAAAATATAGCTGTGGCCAGTTCAGTTTTTAAAAAGCATCCGATTTGGTATTTTATTTAGTCGCCATAGAAGTGGTTTAGTCTCCACGCGGTGAGTGGTTATTCTCAGGTCTACCGGATAGGAAATAGCAGAATTTCCCTCTGATGTCAATTTTCGTCAGTAGGTAGTTTCATAGCAAGTCTTTACTAATTGTCTTTTAGAACTAGCAATTTGGCTAAAAAACAATTTTGGACGGGGAGGGGATCGCCCAAACCACATCATAATGTACTTACGTAAGCACAAACGCCTGAAGTTTGTCATTCAAAAAATGTTTTTTACGATTCCGAAAAAAAAAACATATGTCGGATAAATGTACTTGTTAAGTTTTCTATATTTAAGAAAATGCAACTACTGCCATCTTGAAGCGAGCCATAATATAAAATTTCTTGGAAATATTGTACATCTAGCCAAAAATGAAAGGTGACGAAATCCCGCTGAAGAGAAAAGGCAGAATTTTCTCTTGGAATAAATTTTAAAGTTTTCCGTCAAAAAAAGTCTTTACGATTCCGAAGGAATGAAATATGTCGGATAAGTATACAAGTTCAATGCTATAGATTTAGGATAAATGCAACTACTGCCATCTTGAAGCGAGCCATAATATACAATTTCTTGGAAATAATGTACATCTTATAAAAAATGAAAAGTGACGCAATCCCGTGAAAGAGAAAAGGCAGAATTTTCACCTGTATGTCACTTTTCTCCAAGCGGTTGTGTTTCATAGCAAGTCTTTACGGAAAATAAATTGCCATTCTGGAATTAACATTGTTTCTGAAAACCAACAACGATAGTGGGGGAGGAAGGGGATATCATCGCACAAACCCCATCGTAGTGCACTTGCATGAGGGCCAGACATTTCGTAAACCATATTGTTTTTGCGATTCCTCGGAAATAAAATGTGTCGAGTAAATTCTAGTTCAGTTCTATAGATTTAGAATAAGTACAATTGCTGTCGGCTAGTATCTTGAAATGAACCACAATAGTAAAAAAAAAAAGAAAAGAAATCCTTGGAAATATTGCACACTTAGTTTTAAATGAAAGGGGACGCAATCAAATTTCACTTACTTTTCTAGTGAGAATGGGAATGCTCTACACGCTGCTCTTTAAGCTGTATTATTTTTTTATTGCTGAAATTTAATATCACTATGGTTAATTTTTGAGTATTAGCTGACCAGAAGTGCACTTTTTATTGTACAATTAGATAAAATTCAGCTATTTTGCTCAAAATGGTGTCTTTGAAGTTTATTTACATAATCTCGGAATTACAAAGTAAATAAATTGAATGGGATATTTATAACAGAAAAATAAGAAAATTCTGAAAATCTAGTAAGCGGTTTGAGTGAGTTGCGATATTAGGAGAGCCCCTAACTTAAATGTTAGAGATGAGGAAATTCTCAGTTTACTGAATGAAATTTTCAGCACTACCAAATGATAAAATACGAGTATGCACACATACCGTACTTGCATCTAATGTGAATGGACATATGCATCATTTTTAAACATAAAAGGGAAGTTGTAAGGAGAGAAAATTGCAGTGTTGCAATATGTTTCCGAATTGCCGAATCGTCAATAAAATTTGCCGAATAAGGAATTTTTTTAGGAGGATCCAGTGACCTCTCATTAGTGCACCTCTGTGCGTGATTTAAAAGCTGTAAATATTCAATAAATGTCATTTAAAATCCAATTTAAAGTTACTGCATTTCATTTCGACATTTTTCATTAAACATGAATTCTTTAACATGGCTTTTAATATGGTGAAAAATTTCACGTCAAGTATTCCTAAATTTTAACATAAATATACCTCTTGTGATCAACATGTGTACTTGCAGCCCGTTTTGAATTTTCTATTTAATTTAAAAAATTATCAGTCAAATTCTGAAATGCATCTTAAATGACCGATAGTAGAACAATAATTAAACCTGTAATAGGTACTAATAGTTATGGCAACCTCAAATAGCTTCTCAGTTGTAAGGAAATTTTCTGTTCTATGCTCTTGTCAACAGGGCTGCGGAGTCGGAGGAAAAATGGTCGACTCCGACCATGAGATTTTAAAACTTCCGACTCCGACTAACGACTCCTGCTTTTTTTTTAATTATTTATTTTTTTAACCCAAATGTGAAGAGGGAAAAACCCTAAACAAAGGTTGATATATTAAGTCCATTTTTATTCATGGTCGTAGCCAGGACTGACTTTAGTGTGGGGGGGGGGGTAGCAAGCTGGGTTATCCCAGTTGGAGGTCATGGGAGGTCTTTGTGACCTCTCAAAAAGTTTCATTTTCTCAAGAGTTCTCGCAGGTAATTTAACCACATTTACCTCAATTCTCGGAGGTCACTGTGACCAAAAGAACCAAAACCCTTTTCTCCAAAGCAAAATACAAGTGCCGCTCTTGTCATTTGATTCCGTACAAAACTAAGGCTTTTCTTTTTAAATGGTCAGACTTTATTTTAACGCAAAGCAGACCCCGCCATTTGGAAGCATTTTTTAATGATCCTAGATGCTTAGGATTTGGATATTGGAAGCTGAAAATTTGTATCTGTTGGTTTCAAAGTTATGTTTTCGCCTTAAAGAAATTTCATCCAAATCGGAGGTAGTCGGAGTCGCATGTTTTTCAGTAACTCCGACTCCTTTGGTCCAAAATCAGTCCGACCCCGACTCCGCAGCCCTGCTTGTCAATCTATAGATTAATTTTCCGAACTTGTCATAAATTCTGGGTTTAAATTTTGAAAATGTTAACCCAACGGATAAAAAGTATTTATATTGCTATTTTACTTTTTATTTTAATTTTTTTACTTACTTTTCATTTTCATTTAATAATTTATTTTTTATTAATAATTTGATTTATTTGTTCTGATTTGAGGAACAACCATCTCTGACATGGTAAATTTTCTTTTTTTGCATATTTCGCATAGTGATTCTTTAGTTTTTAAGTAGTATTGTTTTGATTAATTCAAGCAAATAAATGTATTTAGAGACATAAGAATTTTTTAATTAAATATTTTGACATTATGACTGAAGCGTGCAGAACGACGAAGCTTTCACGCACAATGTTAATCAGAATTTTTCTTTTTTTTTTATACAGAAGCCATCAGCTTCAACATACATGAGGACCGCGAACCAGAATTACAAATCTTAGAACAAAATTTCTTAACCGCTGATTTGGCGTACTGGAATCGGTACTGGAATTGGTGACTTTGCGCGTAGGAGCGGTTGAGAAAAGCTGCTGCTGAACTACATACGTCAAAAAGAGAAGCATATTTCATTCGATGGATGGCAGTAGTAAATATTACTTAGTTATCGGATTAGATAATAGAGTACCATTTTGCTCTTTATATTTAAAGGAACTGACAATTTGGTGAAAAACATTAAAAAAAAAAAAAAGACATTCAAGTGTAATAATTTAACTTTCAAAAGAGTTCCTTCACCCATTTTCCAAGATGTTAAATTTTAATTTTAAATGCAAAGAGGGTAAATGCGTTTGGTTTAATTTTTGAGACGTTTTTCGGATTTTAAATGCGTGAAGTTTGCTAGTAGAGGCGTTAAAAAATATCTCTGTCAACAGTGATGCAAAGTACGATTGATACCACTATCAACAAAATCTCGATAACGGAAGTAGTAATTCATTATTTATATCAAAACATTGAAGGATTTGTTTGAAATTTCAAAAAATGTCAACACAAGTTTCCTTAAACATGTGAATGTATTAAGTGAATATTTTTTTTTCTGGATGAGCTTATTGATCCTTACTGGTGAAATATTTCAAATTTGAACATAGTACCAACTTTTAAGAACATTAAAGCTCTAAAAATCGGTTGCGTTCTTAAGTAATTGCAGTTCAATGTTTGATCGCGATTGTTGACCTTATTTCGCGAATGAATATTGTAAACAAAAATCAAAGCTGCGTAAGTAAGTGCTTGAATGTTGACATCTATTTCGTAACCCTGAAAAAAAAAAGGGGGAAAAAAGCAGTGGTGGAAAAAATGCATTTTTTTGAATGAACGAAAATTACTTTTTTTAAATAGTCTGTTTGCCGAAAGTGCAGCTATTTCTTAATGCAGTGAATGGATATTGGTTTTAAACTGTGGTAATAACAAGCTACTTCAAAAATTCAGTCACTATACTGAACTATTATACTCTTATAAGACGAATTTTACAGGACGTTTCATTAGTTGAAGTTTGAAAATAAAAATCGTAAAAAAAATAGTTCAGAATAATGAATTGGCGTAATAGAACAAGAGCAAGTATTTTTGAAGTTCTGTTCATGTTTATATGAGCCAATTAGATATTCCAAACCATTTTTTACACTTTTTCTCACTTTTCAATTATTTTTTGTCTTTCTGGACAGCGGACAGCGAATAGTTAAAATAAAAATATACTAGAAAAACACTTTTTAAAAATGATTTTTTTTTTCAAATGTTCAAAGTTTTCTAATGTACTCTACGAAGAAAAATAGATCGAGAGTAACAGAGTTAAATATGGTCGACTCTATCGAAATAGCATGGTTCTCTTTCTCTCTTTTTTTCGCATAATTTCTTAAAGAATTGTTCGAGGAAATGATGTATTGTAGTTGGTCGTTTTTTAAGTTGAATATCACGAAGTAAAAAAATATGATAAGAGTTTTAAAATTATCGTTCAACAATAATTTCTTGGAATTCTTTCTTAGAAATTGGTAGTAAAGTCCTCTGCTGTTTTATCATTAAACAATAAATAATAAAAAAAATATTAGCCAACACACGACTGGCCAATCAGTAGTCCCAAAACAGTTATAAGGTCCGTATCTGAATAAATGTTGTCTATATGATGCCGGTTCATTGCATTTTCCTTAGTCCAATTTGTCATACACGTTACGGTGTATTCACCCCATTGCATTTATTTTTCACTTGACAAAAGATAGAATTGTTGTCATGCACCTGGATTTTACACGCAACACTCATTTTCCATAAAACTTAGCTTCTCATGCGAAAAAGATCGCTTCAACATAATACTCCGTTAAAAGAGAGAGAGAACGAATAACTTTTTTTATTCTAGCGAAAAGTTTTGCTCTTCCTTGCTTTAGGAGGAGCGTCTAACTAAATCAGTGGTTCCCAAGCAGCTGGTTGCGACCCCAAATGTGGCAGTGAAGAATTTCGTATGGAGTTCCGATATTATTCATTGTTTAAAATGCGCAACAGTACGCAGATTTAACCCATTAATGCCTAGCATCCCTTTTTAGGGACGATCCAAAAAAGGGTCTGAAGTTCCCCAAAATGAACATTTCAACAAAATAATAGTGTTTAATTAGTACCTTGGTATCGTTTCAATTCGTTATTAACAGATTGCAGCATATAACCATTGTAAAGTGTGTTCTGTAGCAGTTTTAATATGATCTTTATCAAAAATTACATCGTTCTCAATCTCAAGAAAAAAAGCTAGTTTTCAAAGTTATTCCCAGCTTCCCAATTTACGTAAATTGCTGATTTTATTTCTTCTTATAAAATGTCTTTTTAAATATTATATCGTGGGTAGAAAAACATTTTAGTAAAAAAAGTATGTACCCTCTGGGGTCTATCGCAGGTACGTCATTTCAAGATTTTCCAGGGGGGGGGGGCAAAGGATCCAAACACAATGCAATTTCACCGGAAAACAAAACCACGACCACTTATATGTAAATACATTGATTTCTCAAAGCCAGGGGGGGGGGCAATTGACACCCCATGCCCCCCCCCCTAAATGACGGGCCTGGTCTATAGGAACTTTTAAGGGCTGATTTTTCTTTCCTTAATAAAAAAGGAATATTTGACTTATATTTTTTAAATTATTTTTCCTGTCCAGTAAACACTTTGTAATCAGTATACAAAATATCTTTGGAGAAAAAATGTGAGGCACTAATGGGTTAAATCTAGTACATAAGAAACTTTGCATACAGTACTGGATTTTATTTTAATAATATTTATGAAAAATAATTATGTATATTTAATGAATAAAATAAAGTTCTTTTATTTAAAGTACGTCACGAAAATAATTAGCTCATGTTTTTGTCCTTGTATGTCAACAGGGGATGCACTTTCACTCCCAGGCTTTCAAAAACAAAAAAATAAGTTTTAAAAAGTAACCTTACGTTAATACTTTTTAAATGTATATATATTAAATGTTTAAATACTCACTAATATTAAGTAAGTAAAATTAAATTTATTTTCAGCAAAAAACAAATTGCAGAACTATTGCGACGAATTTGAGAGCAATAAAATTTATTACATTAAATAATTTTAACAAAGATGAAACTATATCTTAAAATTCGCTTTAAAATTAATTGATTAAAAAAATATAAATTAAGAAATTGATTGAAAAAAAAAAGTAAAAAAACTTAACGGTTTTCGTTTTTTTTTTTCTTTTTGTTGCGGGTGTACCACCCAGCGCATAAGTCTGCCGGCGTCCATGTGTAAAGCATGGGCAATGTATGCATCGGAGCACACATATGGAATCACGGATTTTTTTTAATTGCCTGCCAAAAAAAAAAGATTGCAACATGAAGAAGGTTGGGAACCACTGAACCAAATAAACTATTTTGACGTGGAGAGCGTTTTTTAATGGATTAGGTTTTCATTCATTTTTACGCCTCTGCAACTAGGTATATACAGGGTGTTCCGTAACTAATTGTACAAACTTTTAGGGGTGTTAGAGGGGACCATAAAAAGCAGGAATCGCATAGGAACATAGGGTAGCAGACGCAGTGTAACGCGCTACGTACACACACAAACTATAAAAAGTTTGTGAGAATGGCTTGTCTTGCGACGGTCGGTTGTTGTAACTTTTGGAGCATGTAAGATAACAGCAGGCAGCAAAATGTCAACAACTTCTTCAAATCTTTCTTAAATGCTAAAATATTGCGAAAAATCTTCGTTGTGCATTAAATTGACTTTTTTCGCATCCACCTTTTTCTGGCTCGTGTTTACGGGGCATACCAGGGTATCGTGTCCCGTAAATACGAGCCAGAAACAGGTGGCTGCAAAAAAAGCCACAAATTTAATACACAAGGAAGATTTTACAAAATATTTTAGTTTTTAAGAAAGGTTTAAAGGAGTTGACATTTTACTGCCTGCCGCTGTCTTACATTCTCCGAAATTGCAATAACCGACCGTCGCAAGACGAGCCATTCTCATAAACTTTTATAGTTTGTGTGTACCTAGCGCGTTAGCATTGCGTCTGCGACCCTATGTTAATGTGCGATTCTTGCTTCTTATGGTCCCCTCTAATATCCCTAAAGGTTTGTACAATTACTTACGGAACAAACTGTATAGATAGCTGAATATAAGTAGAATAGACAGATTTAGATCGGTAAACAGATAGACGAATCGATATAAAGATATATATAGATAGGAAGATTGATAAAAATAGATACAAATTTACATATTGATACAAATAGATGTATTTATCTAATATCTTTAAACGAGCAATTCTTGTATATATATATATATATATATATATATATATATATAATTTATTTATTTATTTTTCGGATCTCGAAAACGGCTCTAACGATTTCGATAAAAATTTGTATTTAGATAGAGTTTTGGTTTCTGAGTTCATCTACGTCGGCGTTTTTTCTGTAAAAACGCGAGTTTTCACAAAAAACCCGTTTTTTTTGTGCCTTCATTGAAAGTTTGAGAAGCTTTTATTGCGCCATTTTTTTATGATTACTTTATTGTTACTGTTTCCGTGGCGACCACGCTTTGTTATAACAATTGGATTTCACATTTAATCACATCAGCGCAAGTTCAAATTATGGTATTTGGCAACGTTAAATTGTTATTGTTTTTGAAACGTTAAAACAAGGCTTCACTAGATGTTGGGATAAAAGCAGTGGTAATAGTCCACCGACATCTATTGAATTTTATGGTAACTTAGGCAGGAATTCAAGTGAAACACAAACGATCGCAACTCACCAATGCAATCGCAAATTCCAAAATTTGGATTCAAGTGAAACGAATTCACTTGAATTCGACTTACAGTAGCGGTTGCAATATGCGATCGCCTCGAAGCGACTGCAATGGTGTTTCACTTGAATTCGGCCCTAACAGTATATAAAAATCAGATTACTTTACTTTTTAAGTGCGATTTCAAAATTGAGTATAAAAGTGTTATAGTTAGTTTTAAAATACTTTTTTTCCTCCTCAAGAGTGTTTAGTAAGATATTTCAGTTAAAAAATCAATAAATATGAAACTCATTCTTAAAATATTAAGTTACATCTAATATCTATAGACGAGCAATTCTTGTATATATATATTTCGGATCTCGAAAACGGCTCAAACGATTTTGATAAAATTTTGTATTTAGATAAAGTTTTGGATTTTGTAGTCCGATCGGTAAGTCGTCGGACTCGTAACCGGGGGGTCCCGGGCCGATCATATAGAGGAAGCCCAGCTGATCAAAGATCCACAGTCTTCATAAATGGTGGCTGGGGGACGTTAAAAATGTTCGTGGTCATAATCCTTCAAGTGAAACGATACCTCAGGGGATGCTGGACCAAGGGTCTGCTCGGCCCTTGGGTCTGTTCAAAAATGAACAGAGCGCTCTTCAAGGACCATCCCGGTTAAACCACGAGTTATGGTATGTACGGGGGGAACCTTGGAGTGTCAAGTGAAGTGAAAGTCAAAACCAACTGGACTAAATGTGTATGGAGAACAGGGACTCTGCATATATTCTCATCAACCCCTCCCGCGCCTTCGGCGCCAAATGAAATGAAATTGGGTGTGATTTTACGGTGAGTATGGATTAATCCTTTGACGCAGAATTTTTATCAACGTATTTTTCATACTTTGTTCATTACTCTGCATTAATTTACGGTAAAATAAGAGTAAAATATTATATTTAGCATTTTAATAATTTTCTGGTTATGTAATACAGCACAGAACAGTGGTGTCCCTTTCTGCGTAAAAGGTAAAATATTCATGGGAAATCGGTGTTTCGTTCAGTGGGACACCGGTGTCCCATTTTTGCTTCAAAATGTTAAATAAGGTTGTATTTTTTAAAACAAATTACGGCTGTTTTAAATGCGTAATTGCAACCAAAGGCTTAAAAATGCTTTTCAAGTTTATCTAAATGAGTACTTCGCATTTTAGAAAAAAAAACACGAGTTTACAAACCGCTTTTTTTTTTAACCGAGTGGGCTCGGTCCCCAGGTACTATCTTTAAACGAGCAATTCTTGTATATTTATTTATTTATTTATTTATTTTTCGGATCTCGAAAACGGCTCTAACGATTTCGATAAAAATTTGTATTTAGATAGAGTTTTGGTTTCTGAGTTCATCTACGTCGGCGTTTTTTCTGTAAAAACGCGAGTTTTCACACAAAACCCCGTTTTTTTTGTGCCTTCATTGAAAGTTTGAGAAGCTTTTATTGCGCCATTTTCTTTATGATTACTTTAATTGTTACTGTTTCCGTGGCGACCACGTTTTGTTATAACAATTGGATTTCATATTTAATCACATCAGCGCAATTTTAAATTTTATGGTATTTGACAACGTTAAATTGTTATTGTTTTTGAAATGTTAAAGCAAGGCTTCACTAGATAACAAGCTGTTTCATTTATTCAAAAGCCATGGGATAAAAAGCAGTGGTAATTGTCCACCGACATTAATTGAATTTTATGGTAACTTACAGTATATAAAAATCAGATTACTTTACTTTTCAAGTGCGATTTCAAAATTGAGTATAAAAGTGTTATAGTTAGTTTTAAAATACTTTTTTTCCTCCTCAAGAGTGTTTAGTAAGATATTTCAGGTAAAAAATCAATAAATATGAAACTCATTCTTAAAATATTAAGTTTCGAAACAAAATTACATCTAATATCTTTAGACGAGCAATTCTTGTATATATATATTTCGGATCTCGAAAACGGCTCAAACGATTTTGATAAAATTTTGTATTTAGATAAAGTTTTGGATTTTGTAGTCCGATCGGTAAGTCGTCGGACTCGTAACCGGAGGGTCCCGGGCCGATCATATAGAGGAAGCCCAGCTGATCAAAGATCCACAGTCTTCATAAATGGTGGCTGGGGGACGTTAAAAATGTTCGTGGTCATAAAATCCTTCAAGTGAAACGATACCTCAAGGGGATGCTGGGCCAAGGGTCTGCTCGGCCCTTGGGTCTGTTCAAAAATGAACAGAGCGCTCTTCAAGGCCCCATCCCGGTTAAACCACGAGTTGTGGTATGTACGGGGGGAACCTTGGAGTGTCAAGTGAAGTGAAAGTCAAAACCAACTGGACTAAATGCGTACTGGAGAACAGGGACTCTGCATATATTCTCATCAACCCCTCCCGCGCCTTCGGCGCCAAATGAAATGAAATTGGGTGTGATTTTACGGTGAGCATGGATTAACCCTTTGACGCAGAATTTTTATCAACGTATTTTTCATACTTTGTTCATTACTCTGCATTAATTTACGGTAAAATAAGGGGAAAATATTATATTTAGCATTTTAATAATTTTCTGGTTATGTAATACAGCACAGAACAGTGGTGTCCCTTTCTGCGTAAAAGGTAAAATATTCATGGGAAATCGGTGTTTCGTTCAGTGGGACACCGGTGTCCCATTTTTGCTTCAAAATGTTAAATAAGGTTGTGTTTTTTAAAACAAATTACGGCTGTTTTAAATGCGTAATTGCAACCAAAGGCTTAAAAATGCTTTTCAAGTTTATCTAAATAAGTACTTCGCATTTTAGAAAAAAACACGAGTTTACAAACCTCTTTTTTTTTTAACCGAGTGGGCTCGGTCCCCAGGTACTCTAATATCTTTAAACGAGCAATTCTTGTATATATATTTATATATTTATTTTTCGGATCTCGAAAACGGCTCTAACGATTTCGATAAAATTTTGTATTTAGATAGAGTTTTGGTTTCTGAGTTCATCTACGTCGGCGTTTTTTCTGTAAAAACGCGAGTTTTCACAAAAAAACCCGTTTTTTTTGTGCCTTCATTGAAAGTTTGAGAAGCTTTTATTTCGCCATTTTCTTTATGATTACTTTCATTGTTACTGTTTCCGTGGCGACCACGTTTTGTTATAACAATTGGATTTCATATTTAATCACATCAGCGCAAGTTCAAATTATGGTATTTGGCAACGTTAAATTGTTATTGTTTTTGAAATGTTAAAGCAAGGCTTCACTAGATAACAAGCTGTTTCATTTATTCAAAAGCCATGGGATAAAAGCAGTGGTAATTGTCCACCGACATCTATTGAATTTTATGGTAACTTACAATATATAAAAATCAGATTACTTTACTTTTCAAGTGCGATTTCAAAATTGAGTATAAAAGTGTTATAGTTAGTTTTAAAATACTTTTTTTCCTCCTCAAGAGTGTTTAGTAAGATATTTCAGGTAAAAGATCAATAAATATGAAACTCATTCTTAAAATATTAAGTTTCGAACCAAAATTACATCTAATATCTTTAGACGTGCAATTCTTGTATATATATATTTCGGATCTCGAAAACGGCTCAAACGATTTTGATAAAATTTCGTATTTAGGTAAAGTTTTGGATTTTGTAGTCCGATCGGTAAGTCGTCGGACTCGTAACCGGAGGGTCCCGGGCCGATCATATAGAGGAAGCACAGCCGATCAAAGATCCAGTCTTCATGAATGGGGGCTGGGGGACGTTAAAAATGTTCGTGGTCATTTAAAATCCTTCAAGTAAATCGATACCTCAGGGGGATGCTGGGCCAAGGGTCTGCTCGGCCCTTGGGTCTGTTCAAAAATGAACAGAGCGCTCTTCAAGGCCCCATCCCGGTTAAACCACGAGTTTTGGTATGTACGGGGGGAACCTTGGAGTGTCAAGTGAAGTGGAAGTCAAAACCAACTGGACTAAATGCATACTGGAGAATAGGGACTATGCATATATTCTCATCAACCCCTCCCGCGCCTTCGGCGCCAAATGAAATGAAATTGGGTGTGTTTTTACGGTGAGTATGGATTAACCCTTTGACGCAGAACTTTTATCAACGTATTTTTCATACTTTGTTCATTACTCTGCATTAATTTACGGTAAAATAAGGGGGAAAATATTATATTTAGCGTTTTAATCGGTGTTTCGTTCAGCGGGACACCGGTATCCCATGTTTGCTTCAAAATGTTAAATAAGGTTGTGTTTTTTAAAACAAATTACGGCTGTTTTAGATGCGTAATTGCAACCAAAGGCTTAAAAATGCTTTTCAAGTTTATCTAAATAAGTACTTCGTATTTAAAAAAAAAAAAAAAAAAACACGAGTTTACAAACCTCTTTTTTTTTTTAATCGAGCCGGCTCGGTCCCCAGGTACTATATATTAACAGAGATATATAAATATTTAAAGATATAGAGAGATGGGTATCTAGAGAGAAATAGATGTAAACGGTAAATAGATAGAAATACAAAATATTAGAAGGTTAACAGGAGCCCGGATAGGAGGTCACGAGAGACCTCTATTACCTCTCAAAACCTTCCTTATTCGGAAGATTTTGTATAATGATTCGGTAAATTTGGGGACATAAATGCAGCACTTCAGTTTTTTAAATGCCTCAGTGTTCGTTGTTATTAGGTGTGTGCATACTCGTATTTATCATTCGGCAAAGTTTGGGGTTCTGTTCGGCAAATAGAGACTTTCTGCCCCTTCCAAAAATTTAAGTTCGGGGCTTCACTGAAAGTGTAACAGAGAGAAAGAAAAATTATAGAAAAAATGATCTATGACATATTCATGGGAGGAATTGCAACACTCTATCCCTCCCCCATCCCTTCGATACGTTACTGGGCTTTGACGGCGTAGTGAGGTACCACACCATTTTCGCTCATAGCTCCGATTGCAACACAAGATGCAGGAAGAGAAATCAATATCATGAATACTCGTGGTGTTTCCCGATCACGTGAGTCACCTTAGAGGGGTGAGAAAGGATTTTTTTTTTCTTTTTTTGAATTTTTCGAGCTTTCTGAATGTGATAGACACGATCTGAAAGTTGTAAAATTTCTGTAAAACAAAGTGAAAATCTTGTTTTAAATCTTTCTCACGTGAGGCAGATATTGGCTCAGCAATCATGCGAACTCCAGTAATGAAACAATAGTTTAATTTTTTAAAAATATGTAAAAAAAAATGGTTTTGCAGCGACATGTAAAACATGCTTTATATTGCATTTCTAAATTAATGTGTCTTTGTGTGTGTGTGTCTGAGAGTATGGGAGGGAGGGAGGGAAGGAGGAGGTAATTTGGAGACAAGTGACACTTTTAGTGCACTTCAGTGTTAAATTTTTAACTATTTTAATTTGAATGTTTAAATATTAGACTATTTACAAAATCTTTTTATACTACTAACTGTTAACATAAATTACCTTAACTTAGGGCTAAATTATTTCTATTCAAATTTTTACCACTGATAAATAGCCCCTTATTAACATGGATTTGAGTTAATATTTCATTAAAATTTATCCTTGTGTATTCATTACAGAACTCAATGTTTACTTAATGAAATACTATCATAACTTTAATCTTAAATAGGCTAATTTATTCATTGGTATAAGTAAACACCAATTAATGCAGCTACGCTAATATAGTCCCGTAAAAATTCAAAATTTATTCTTTTTTCAATTCATCTCTTCTTTTTTTCTAAGATCAAACCATTGATTGCTTTAAGTTTTAATTAAATCTATAGTTTCATCTTAAGATTTGCTTTTAGCACTGTAGCTCCTTTTCACATTCGTGTAAATATTTACGGAAAATTATTAAGAAAGGAAAAGAAAAAACAATATTTTAACGTACAATAATGTCCCTTGTTGAAAACGCGAAAGAAACATTGTTCTTCACTTTAAAGTATGTAAATCTTTCGAAGTTTAGTGCTTAAATTTCTCCGAATGAAAAACTTTAGAAATGCAACTGTAGCAATTCAACGAAAATCGGTACTTTTCATCTGAAAGATTAAAAAAAATGTATAAAATATGAACAGTTAAAACCAAAGAGGGATTTCTGTTTTTGATTTATTAACTAACAGCATCCTAGTTGCACTAATGTTGAAAAGCTAACATTTTACTTTAAAAATGGAACCTATCTTTTTGCACTGTATCACAATAATATAGCTTTTAATAATTATATTAGTAAGTCTTTGTAACATACATTATAATAGTAAATAAAAATGATAGTTAGTATAATAGTTTTTCCTACTTTCTAAATTGATGTGTATTACATTTTCGAGTCCAACTTTAGTACAGTTGCTATTTCGTGTTTTGGGATTTAAGGAATAATCTCCATAATTTTTGGCTATGGCAATTTAATGTTACGCAGTACATTAAATTGCACTTATGTTTCTCAATATTTTACAACTTTCCCACCATTTTATTTTCTGAATCCTGCGCACCCCTTGCAAAAAGTTTAGTCGCATTAAAGTATCTCATATTTGAAAATTTTTAACTGTGTTAAACTGCTAAAGCTTAAGTAATAATAGGTATTTTGGATTGAAAAATAAACTTTTTGTAGTATTAATTTCATTATAACGTTTTATTAACTAGTGATAAAATTATAGGTCTTCTATGGTAAGTTGACCACCGATGTAAACGATGATTCCTTTTTTTTTCGGGTAATAGGAAGGGGTAATTGGCATTGAATTGAGTTGTTTTACTTTCGCAGTGGCTTTGAAAAAGTATTCCAACTAAATTCCACGGCAATTACTCTTTCCCACTACCCGAAAAGAGGGAAAAGAGGTCAAGGTTATAGTTCAACTTTTCAGAAGAGCTTTAAAAAAATAATAGAAAACGCTGGGTTTGCTTTTGTTTACGAAGTTCATCAATTTTTGCCTCCAGGTAGGTCAAGTACAGTCATAAATCATTCTCAACCCTGTTTTTTCACGTAAAATAAAGTTGAAGATTCCCTTTCGTACAAAAAGTGCTTGGAAATCCCTGAAGGTACTTCATGCCATTATCTAGTAGTTAATTCTCTCTGTTTTAAATACCAGTTAAAGTTTGAAGTTAAAAATCAACGTAAATAAAGCACAAAAAAGGTAGGAAGTACAGCAAATAGCTATTTCAAGGCTACAATGGAGCCCCTTCATCAGTGCAAGAAGCTCAGCAAACAACATGAAAGCTGTAAGAGAACTGAGCGCGAAGCACGTGTGCCCCGGTATTTATAACAAATGGGCGAGTGCGCTTGAACTCACAACAAAGCGGGAAAACACCGACCAATCAGCGATCAGCGAAACGCCAGGAGAGCGAAGAAAAGGGTCGCTCTCCTGGCGTTTCGCTGATCGCTGATTGGTCGGTGTTTTCCCGCTTTGTTGTGAGTTCAAGCGCACTCGCCCATTTGTTATAAATACCGGGGCACACGTGCTTCGCGCTCAGTTCTCTTACAGCTTTCATGTTGTTTGCTGAGCTTCTTGCACTGATGAAGGGGCTCCATTGTAGCCTTGAAATAGCTATTTGCTGTACTTCCTACCTTTTTTGTGCTTTATTTACGTTGATTTTTAACTTCAAATATAGTTCAGCACAAAGCCTATTTGATCATTTTTCATTTACCAGTTAAAGTGTTTCAGCTCTTTTTGTCTGGAACAGAAGTCCTGGGTTTTTGGGTTAGTGCACGAATCTGCAAAACTCTTGAGTTAAAATGATCTCTACTCCTTTTATTAAATTGCAAGTATTTTAATAAAATGTTGATGTCTATGAAACGTCAAAATTAAAAAACCGCCTTTCGTGTAAAGCCAAAAAATTAAGTAGAATTGGATTTAATAGTATTTCTTACTTCTCAAAAGTCACGTATTCCAAATACCTACGTAATTATTGTCCGCATATTTATTACAGAATATATTTTAGGAAAAAAAAGAACTCATGATTATGTTATTAAAATGTTCGTAGTGTGGTGAAATAAAGTTACAAATATAATAAGTTTAAATTTGAGTCACACAAAGCTTTGGTTTTAATATAATTATTTATTTTTAAAGTTCTTTATCTTAGTTACTCTTTCATCAAGAGTTTCCATCAAGAGAATGGTAAATTCAAAGAGTTTGTTTCCCAAAGTTTAGAAAATCTAATATCCCTATACTGGTATATTTTAAGTTAACCTTGTTTTATATCTTCGAAAACTTCTTTCCTTTTTATCTTTTTGACTTAAGTAACTGAGGTATGCAGGTTTTTTCTCCCTTGAAAAGTTTTACTCTAAGTGTTTTAAAAGTAGTAGATACCCTTCAGTGTCAGCAGAGTTTGAGTATTTTTTCATGGCGGAAAATATCCTATCGCGCAGAGCTATTCATAAAAATAGTTCATATTTCAAATGGTTAATATCTGTTAAATCGATCTTTAGGGTCATTCCACAGAAATGTCAACCTCAGCCGAAGAAAAAAAAATACTGAAGTGAAAAAAGTATCAATAAATAAATAAATAAATAAATAAATAAAAATCATACAACATAAGTTTTGAAAAAATGGAAAAGTATTGTAATTAGCACTGAGATTACCCATAGTAAATAGTTTGTTGTGTGTTTACTGCTTGTTATTCGATGGTTACGTTAGTCACACTCCATCTTGAGTAAAAGTGACACTTAAGACTAAAAAAAAATAAGATTTAATAAATGTGTTTGATGTTTTTAAAAGCCAACTTTACACATTTTTCAAATATATCATTTAATTTTTAACACTTGCTTAACTTTGAGAATTTTTTGCCTCACAACATGAGCATTCATTTTCAGGCTTGCAAAAATGTTACGTTAGTCATGATGCTATTTTGGTTGAAAAAATATCTACTGTCAGTAATTTTGTTTCAAATTCTTAGCAGAAATGATACATAGATACCGTGTACATTGTAAATCTAACCAGCATAGCTAAAAAAAATTTTTTATCCTTTAAGTTACAAGTAAAAACAGTTACAAAATCAGCTCTGAATGTTACGTTAGGCACTATGGAATGACTCTTTATTATTCCATTGTAAAGAAAAGCTGCCTCTCCTAAATGTCTTGGAACTTCTGGAGTAGAAAAGATGTTAACCTATTTTCAAGTGAAACTTCCCGGAGTCGATGATCTCAGAAAACTTCATTCAGAATTCTAAACCACGTGAAGGTTTAAACAAAATTAGACCATTTTCCCTTTAATTTACAAATGACACTTATGCTACTCTTGGAATTGTGACCTAAAACAATTTCGGAACGATACGTGTTGTGTATATTAAAAATGATTACCGCTCGTTAATTGTCTGTTGTTTGAAACGCACTTTGCATTGTAATATTGTATGATGGGATTTTTTGTTTTATGAGCATTCAACGCGAATAGAAGTAATTAATATCGGTTTTTTAAGAGTCATATCAATCGATTGTATCGATGTAAGGTAGCCAAGTACAGTTCCAGGGGGGATCATGGAGGTCATGAATCCCTTAACCCTTTCTGCCCGACGGACGGGACTCAGAAGTCCACTTATAAACTGTAACAAATGAATGTTTTTACATTGTATAAGTGTATCATAGCTAATTTTAAAGCAATAAACTGTAAAATTCACTATTTTTTTCAGTAATGAACTGTAAAATTGCTACTTTTGCAGTACTAAACGGTAAAATTGCTAATTTCACAGTAATAAACGGTAAAATTGTAAATTCAACAGTTTATTACCGTTCATTTTACAGTTCTAAACTGGAACATCTGCTGCCAGTATTATACTGTTGCTTTTACAGTATAATACAACTAAATTTTACGGCAATAAACTGTAAAATTTCTAACTTTACAGTAACAAACTAAAATTGCTAGTTTTAGTTTATTACTGTGTATTTTATAGTTTTAAATTGGAACCTTGGCGGCCAGAATGATACTGTAAAAACAGCAGTTCATTGTTTGCAGTGTATTAATTTAGTATTATGAATCCCAAATGGTGGAATAATGCTGGTACTTGGAAGTACCACTCCTTGTACTTTGCGGAGAGGCCGTCAGATGGTACTTGCGATAGGAAACAGTTTTCATTGGGACCCTAAGGAGTAGGGGCCTTAGACCCTACTGATTGTCAAACTTTTTATATTCAGTATTTATGTTTCATGTATTTTCTACTAAAAAACCCCAAAAAAGAAAATATATATATAAATTATTGCTAAATTGATTTGGGACATAGACGGTTAAGCGACCAAAAGTAACTAAAACTGAATTTGGGGGGCTGTAAAAAAATTGATTCTGACTTTCGTCATTTGTGTCCAAATATTGGACTTCGACTCCCCTCTCCATTTTTTGTCGGTCCAGTTTTATTTACTGATTTATTATATTATACTTCTATTTTTTGTTTATATTTTCCCTCTTCATAACGTTAATTGAGCTTAAGGCAAGTTATTTAGCTTACTATAAAGACTTTCTTTTCTATTACCTTTTTCTTTCTTTCCTTCAGTTCTGAGTTTGAAGCATGAATTTTTCGGATAAAGTACAAACCTGTGTGATTGTACATTTATTTAAAAAATGAATTTTAATGTTGATGTTGATCAAATTATTAAATCCAATTGGAAGCATTAAAAAAAATGTCTAGTTAGCAGATCGTTTTGGTCCTGAATGGAAATTAAGATAAAATCATGACATAGAAAAAAAGTAAAAAGAAAAAAAAATGAATATAAGCTACCATTCCAAATAGAATAAAATCTCTATTTTTGAATTTACTTTGCTTCATACTTCTGTATAGAAAAACTATGAGTCTGTAATTGAATCATAGAAATAAAGTTTTAGAGAAAGATGGGAGCGATAGAAAAAGTAAAAAGAGAGATATAAATCAGAAAAACACAAATTCGATCATTATCAATGAGTGTTATTTATTCATTCATTTATTTGTAACATACTTTTTGGGAACCATGTAAAGAAATGAAATTTCTACTGCATATTATTGGCGAGTAAGCTTTCTAAAAAGAAAAAACATGTTTCTTTGAAATATTGCGATCAATTACTTCAGTTAGACTAAGATTTCTAGATTTAAAAAGAAAGAAAAAAAATAATACAGTGGGAGACGCCGGTTAGTTTAATCATTGGTTAATTGAATCAGCAGCTTTGATGAATCAAATAATTAAAAACAGAACAAAATCCTGTTTTATTAAATCAAAATTGCTTATAGCAGACGTGATTCATATAAGCGGTGGTGACTTTATTAAGATATTTATGATAAAGATACAAATTTTATCACATTAAAAAAAAAAGCGTTGCTTTGCTCAGTATATGATATAAATTGCGCAGCTTTACCAAATAACAACTCTACTGTGAAATTTTGAACAACCAAGCAGCATAAGTAAACAACGAGACCCTTTGAATTCGGAAGCTTTTGATCTTACTCAACAATGGACGTTAAATAGCTTGAACCCAAACGTATTTAATTTTCAGAAAAGCATTTTGATGAGTTGACACTTTATTACCGCTATCACGACAAGGAACGTCACTTTAAAATGAACCTGTTCTGTTGCACTTAGGACATGATTAGAGAACAAATGAGACTCAGTGCGTCGGTGTGACCTTTTTGATTAATTTTGATTTTTTTTTTTTTAAGAATGAAAGGGGATTTTATATTTGCAGGAAAAGGGGCAAAAAAATGTAATCGGTGGTCAAAAAATACTTCAATTAGTTCATCTCAGTTGATGTTTCAACGCTGCTGATTAGTTTTTAATTTAAGGAAGACATGAATCTTTTTTTTAATTATTTGTAGAAAAAAAAAAAACGGCTGTATGAAAAGTCAGGTTCTTAAAGTATACTTCGCAATAATCGGAGTTCTGACCATTGAAGAAAATATAATATTCTGTTAAAACGTTTTTCAGTTCCTTGAATATTTTATTTTCATTTGGTAGTATTAAGGTCAAAGCAGAAAGCACAGAATTTCTTTGCTCGACATTTGAAAAGAAAAACTCGAAAAATTGATGGGGTGCATTTGATGAGGTACCTGACTATAAAAATTAGTTAAAATTAAAGGAAAGAGTCATAACATAACTGCAAGAAATTCCATTCAAGACTAAACGAGCCTATTTTCCCGAGTTCTAACATCGACATTCTAGCAGCTTATTAATATTCTTTTGCTTATCTGCAAATGTTAGTCAAACACATATTTTAGAATTGTTCAAAATTACCGAAAAGTTGTTGAAATAAAACAATCAATTACGGGAACGAGGTGTCCGCTTCGAGATCTCTTGAAAAAAAAAAGTTATGTTTGAATCGGATTGTTCACTCAAAAGTTATTAGGGGAGAAAGTTTTTTGAACTGTTAAAAACTGAACGAAAAATTGTTGAAATAAAGAGAGTCAAATGTGTGAATAACGTGTCCTCGTATAAATCTTTCGAACAAAAAAAGTTCAAATCGGATTATCCACTCAAAAATGCTTTTTTTTTAGGGGTGGGGGAGAGAAGGGGAGCAGAACGACAGATCGACTCGCACATTTTTCCCATCTCAAAACCCTAATTTCCAGTTTCAGAAACCAAAAGGTAGATATAGTATTTTAATTCAAACTGTCTCTATTCCGTACCCTTCATTTGCCAGTTTTATTAAAAAAAATATTTTTTTTAGCAAGATATAGTTTATTAAAGTTAGTCATTCAATGCACTTCTTTGTTATTCCAGAATTTTTGTCCCGAAACCACTTCCGTTATTCATAGAAGAGTAAATATTCTGTGTTGAGACTGATTGTTTTTAAAGTTTCAAATATTTTTATTATTTCCAGGTCTTCTAACTTATGTTAATTGCCGAAGCGTACGATGGGCAATGCGTGTTCAAGATATCTTTACGGGGGCCAAACTCTTTGCACTGGTTGTCATTATTCTTGGAGGTGCTGTTCATATTGGTCAAGGTAAGTATTTGAATCCGTTTTTCACTTTCTCTCTCTCTCTCTCTAATACAGACGACTCTTTAATACAGATGGTTATAACGGCCACTCGTGAAAAAAACTATCCCAATATAACGACTGATGGGAAAAACCCAACTTTATCCCAATATATTCTATTTTCTACCTCTTATAACGACCACTCGTTATAAAGACCATTTTTTGTGGGACGCAGATGGTCGTTATATTGAGAGTCGACTGTATTAATTTTTTGATAATACGTATTTGTATGAAAGATTATTTAATAAAATGTAACTGCATGCGTTTTGTACCTTGTATAGTTTCAAATTTATTTTTCTCAGCACTCTTGTGCAGTTTTCATATAAATTGCAGTAAAAGAACGTAAACTTTTTTAGGACTTAAAAAAAAAATCCTAATCCTTCATTTTCGCGTGAAAAATATTTCAAAAAAAAAAAAAAAAGCATCAAATACTGCTTTATGCATCTTAAACATGTCAGTGAAAATAAAAAATAAGAAAATATAATTCCTTTAAAAAATATTAATTATTACAGTTTACCAAAATATGCTGAGAGTTAGAAAATAAATTTGATGATTTTTATGTTAATAATCTTTTTGTTTTCTTCTTAAGAAATATGCTTTGTTTTTAAAGTTCTAAGTTAAAGGAAAAAAATATTTTGGGTAACAATTAAGTAATAAAAAAAAAAAAAAAGTATTAAGCACCACATTTTTAAATGTTTACCCTACCTGGTACTACACGTATTTTTCTCATTTCAATAATTTATTCGTTAACGTTTTCTCTTTCTTTTTTTTTCTTATGGTGTAATTTGAGGCAATATATTGTCGTATGATTTCTTTTTCTTATGGTTCTTTGCTTTCAGTAAATTATGCATACCACCATGGCAATAAGTTACGCCAACATGTTATAGTCGGCTCTTTCATTTTCTAAAGTTTAAAAAAACCACATCAAGTTGATGCATAATAATGTTGTTTCAGCTACAATCCTTCTTTAATAAATTTAAATTAAATTTAAGCTAAGCAAGATGATAAAAAACAAAACTTTTGATCTCGTTAAAACTACGCAACATGTCTACCCCATAATCTTATCTTTTCGGACACATCCATTTAAATTAAATCAGTAAAAATTCGCGGCATTAACACTCTCGTCTTGAATTTAAGCGACAAAAATAAGTTCAACCTTATGATGGTAAAATCACTTGTGTAACGTGATGAATGGTTCCGACTACATGAATTTTTCATGAGGAAATTTAACTTCTTCGGCCTGATAAAGCAGAATGGTTTTCTTCATGGGCATAAACTAGGAAGCCATGACTGTGATAAGAGTTAAGTGGGGTATATTTTATGGTTCGCCATTCTCTTAAGATGTGGTTTAATAAAATTTTATTTCTGCAGTTGAAGGGTATAGTTGATACGGGGTGTGACTTTTAAATTCGTTCTTATTTTTTTTATTGAAGTTAAGTGTTTTAATTTCAAGATTATAAGGATCTTTCATTGGAAACTTTCATATTTATGTACAAAAAAAAAGCGCGTTTTCAAAACTTAAGAGGCAAAAAAAATTTCTTCTAAAATATTGAAGACCGAAATTAAAAACGTTTTAATCTTTAATATATTTCAAAAAAGTAAAGAAAAAAAAACACCAGAACTTTGTTCCATGTACTATATTCCACAACGGTAAACACGGTTTTACACGGTAAAATATGCTTCTTAAAGAGACATTTTATTAAAAATAATATTAATATTTTCTTTTTAGTACTTTTTAGATTTATTTTGTACTTCCAAGATCATAGTACTCTTTTATAAGGCTAAGTTTTTAATTAAAATACTTAGAACTTTTGCAAACGTGACTAGCAGCCTATACGTTTTGCTTAAGGGGTTACAGTACCTCAAAAATGACCAAAAGACCAAAAAAAATTTTATTGCTTATTTCAAAAGTAAAAGTTATTTAAAACACTCAGAAAAAAACAGCATTGTTCTAGCTAAATTATTTAAAAAGTTATGAGTGACTTTAGGGCATACATGCTATGTGTTCTAATGGAAAAGTCAAACTTTAAAGTGCTTTTTCTCGGTGATCAGTTTTTAGTGTTTCTATGTTACTAGAAATGCTAAGGAATTTTTTCTATTAAAGATATAACTTTAAAGCAATATTTTTTGCATTCAGGATAATATATTTAACAAAATTGTGCATTGAATAAGCGTTTTATAAATTACAAAAATTTTTAGAGTTTGTTAAACCTCGAAGAACAAAATTTTCTAAGATTTTTTTACATAAAAGGTCACAAAATATTTTCTAATCAAAATATAAGAAAATGAATGCACAGATTTGTTGAGGTTTTCCTTGTGATCATTTCGCAAAAAGAAATTTTGAAATTAGTGCAGAAACAAAAAAGCCTTAGGGTTTTAAAAAAACTGAAATTTTCTTACATTTTTCAAATTTTCAAAAAAAGTTTTCAAAATTTTTGATGTTTGAAAATAAATTATTGATTTTTTAACAAGTGCAGAAACAAATATTTCAAAGAATTAACTTTTTCACTTAAATTAAAGAAATTTGTTAGAAAGGTACTGTAACCCCTTAATATTTTTTATTGACTACAGTAATGTAGTCAAAAAAAGTAATTCAAAACAAAATTCTACCTTATTGATAATAGCATGTTTCAGGTCATACAAGATACTTGGAAAATGCGTTTGAAGGTGAATTTACAGCAAAATCCATATCTTTAGCTTTCTATTCCGGACTTTTTGCATATGGAGGCTGGTACGTATTAATATTTGAAAAGAAGATTTTTTTAAAAAGATTTGTAACAGGAACAGGAAAAATATTTTCTATTTGTGGGATTCCATACAATAAGAAATTCAATGTTATTTTCACACAGTTGTAATAGAGATAGCGTACATGTGTTTTGAAGTTACCATGAAAACCCCCTGCTCTAATTCCTTGGACAGAAGTCCGAACCCCTTATAAAAGCATATGCTTAGAACTAGGGATGCACTGATTAATCGGCAGAACCGATTAATCTGCCATAATCGGCCACTTCGCCGATTAATAATAATCGGCAAAATGTTGCCGATTAATCGGCGGAAAAATATTTTTTAAATGTCATTTTTTAAAGCATACTTTCACCAAGAAACTATAATAAATAATTTTATTTACACTAAATGAATGTAACGTTCTGCAATCCTTACTATTACATGCAAGATGGGAGTGTGTACAGAGTAAAAACAAAACAAATAGTTCATTCAGTGTGTAAAACTGAATGGAATATTAAAAGAGAACCCTCACAGCCGATATTCAAATAACACTATTAGAAATAATAAAATTCCTGAACTTTTAAATTGGAATCAGAAAGCATGAGTGCTTCATTCTTTTTATAATCAGACAAATTTTGCCGATCAACTGGCGGAAAAAATGTTTTAAGTAAAATGACTTTCAGTATGCCTTGAACAAGAAACTATAATGAATTAATTTACAAAAAATAAATAATTTTCTTGAAACAAAATTATAATATGTAGTACGAAAGTGTAGTGAGTAAAAAAAAAAAAAAAAAAAAAAAAAAAAAAAAAAAAATCAAAGAATGAAATAAAAAAAAATGCTCTCAGTTGATATACATGCTTCAAAAATGAATTTTTCTATTTTGCATAAATATGCATATATAGACAACTTTGCAACATTTTTCATTTGTCGGTACTTTTCTCTTTAGCATAGCGCTTTTAGATAATCTCTAATTTTCAAAAAAGAAAAATCTTGAATTAAATAGCTACTTACAATTGAAAAATAAATTAGTGTTTTAATTTAATTTGATTAACTATAATATGAAAATTGGTTCAAATAATTTTGATAAAATGTTGAAATTGTTTTTGGGAAAATTAAAAAAATGGAAGAAAAAAAATCTTGTTTCTGGCATAAATTAGTAACTATTTCCAAACTCTAAATCGAGAAGAAAGGGGGCGGGAAATTGATGGTGAAATGGATGATATAAAAAAAAAACTGATAATTAATCAGCCTGACCGATTAATCGGCCGATTATCAACAGCCGATTAATCGGTAATCGGCCAATTTGCTTATCGGTGCATCCCTACTTAGAACTTTCATCATTTCACAACTTTTGAAACTATTTAAGTAGCGATTTGAATTACACCTACTAAATTTAAGTGATCTCATACTGCAATATATTTTTTCAAAAATGTATAATAAGTTGAGATTACTGATTGAATTATCAAAGTGTCCAGTTTACTGTTTTTCCAATTGAAAATTTTAAATATGTACCACCACTTTACGCATAATTCTAATCCGTTTGCTATGAATGTAATATTTTAAATAATGTAAAGAAAGTATAGTTGAGCATAAGAGCAATTTGCAATATATATTCAAAATCCTATCCAGTGACGTACAGTTAAACAATATTTCAGCAAACGTAAGAAAAATATTTTACTAAGATTCCAGCTTATACGGTTTCAAAGAAGCCATACATAGGTTGAAGTGTAAAGAATTGTTCTTTTTTCGAAAAGTAATCGGAAGTCAGCGACGCAGCGACCGGTAGCGACAACCATCATGTGTTGAAATAAAATTGTAATCCTCTTAAAAGATAAATTTTTCTTTCCTTCATTTTTTCAATGATATTGAAGTATTTCATTTGATGAAATGTATTGCACGTGTTTAAATTTGCATAATTTATTTTGAATAATAATGTAAAATATCTATTAAGGAGGAATTATAGAGAATCAGTAGTCCAGATTACGGGAAAAAGGCTACCGTTTCAACACAATAAATTTTTGCTGCAAATTAAATTCAAATTCTGCCGTTTTCTGTCTGTTTGATCATATTTTGCGCAAGAATAATAAATTATTCGACATATTAATAAATTATGGTAAATAGCTTTAAATATCATGGTGAAATAATGTTAATTTCCTATTTAGCTAGAAAGGATTGCTAATCAAAGTCGGTACACTTAAAATAATGCTGTATCGTTTTTTTTTCTCCACATCTATATTTTAAACCAGTGGTGTGCAAACTATGGCCCCCGTATCATGAAGCCGTTCCATGTGCCGTTGTTTTGCTTAATGTTTCAAGTTGAAAAGCACTATTAATGACTATGTTGCAAATGCTGACCCACATATTTAAAAATTGTTTCTAAAACAAAAATGCATTTTTTTTTAAAAAGAAGCATCATCAAGTAACGATAACAATTGCTAGTTTTAAATTTCCGTCTGTTTAGAATCAAATTTTAAAATTTTATACTTTTTTCCACTTGCAGTCATTTTTGCATACTTCTAAAATATTTTTAACTTCAAATGCTTAAAAATGATAATTATGAATGGGATCATTCTTTAAATAATTTCTAATTTAAAAATTTCTTCAAACCAAAAGTATTTAATTTAATTTCATACTGAACATGGTTTTTATTATTTTGCCTTCTTGAAAATGATTTTTTAATTACAACTTTTCAGCAATATTTCTAACCTTTGCTTGGTATAGTAACACCTCGGTATATCCTTCTCACTATATCGTGCATTCAGATATATTTCGCTTCTACATTGTCGGTCAAAAAATTAAAAGTAAAATAAAACCATATTACTTTAAATTGAAGATCACTGAAGTAAAAATATTGAGAAATTAGAAGACTAACCAATGTCATCTATTAACCGTCACGTAAGCATTTTTTCTCTACTCTATATCAGGAAGTACTTACTTTACCTGGTTGATTCTAACATTTTGAAGGCAAATTATGTAATAAAGTAAACAAATATTTTCTCACTTTGCATAATAACATAATGGGCTATATGAGCTGAAACTCTACAACCTAAAATTAATGCTTTTTTTTATTAATATTGAATTAACTTTGTGGAAATAACATATTATAAATAGAAATAAGAGTGAATTCTGAGATGTATTTTCTTGCAGGAACTACTTAAATTTCGTCACAGGCGAGTTGAAAGATCCGTACAAGTAAGTTTCTATTTTATAACTGCAGTGAAGCACCGCCTATACGTTTTTAAAGGGCCTGCATGAAAAAAAACGTACAAATGAAAAATCATATAAATGATAAAAACGTATCAAAGAGAAACGTATGAACGGTGCTTCACTGTGTATCAAATTAATTTTATGAAACATCGACTTATTCGACTTTTATCGACTTATTCAAGTCCCAGTTTTAAAAAACAGCATTTCATTGGTAATACTGGGTGTGTAATTAACTTAGCTCCTTCAGATAGGAAAAAAAACCTAAGTTCCACTTTTTTTAAATTGAGAGTTATCTTCAATATATTCGACTGATTTCGAAAAATTAACTGTTGATTTTACAGTATAATCATGGCAGCCGAGGTTCCAATTTAAAACTGTAAAATGCATAGTAATAAACTGTAAAACTAGAAATTTTAAAGTTTCTTACTGTAAAGTTAGTAATTTTAAAGTTCATTGCTGTAAAATTTAGCTGTACTATACTGTGAAAACAGTAAAATAGGCACAGCAGAGGTTCCAGTTTAAAATCTGTAAAATGAACGATAATAAACTGTTGAATTAGCGATTTTACCTTTTATTTCTGTAAAATTAGCAATTTTTGCAGTTTATTGCTATAAATTAGTTGTATTATACTGTGAAAAGAACATACATTTTCTTACAATGTAGAAAACAGACTAGTGACACGAAAAAGTTCGTTAGGAACTTTGCTAAAGAAGCTGATTTGTGCCTGGTATTGATAGCTTTCAATGAAAAATTACAACTTAATGGTTATATTCAAATCATTCATCGAGTTTGAAAGTGTAATTTGGTTTGTAATGAAATTAAAAGAAAAGAGACACACACCCATTGCAAGGAATATGCTAATTGAGAAATGGATATGGGTGAAATGTTCCTTGCGGTGTGTTCGTGCATGACTGCATAAGTAACGAGTGTAGCTTGCCATATGATCCTCTTAAAGGTTTTCACGGAAATGTCGCTTTCTGCATCAATGGCCACTCAATGCCACATCAAGGATGGGGTAACACTTTATTAGGTGTTGGGTTCGCTTTCTTTCATGATTTTGGGATTATTTTTCATGACCGCTGAATTGTGACTCAGAGAAGAGATAGTTGAGAAATCTGGTTTGAATCAATTTGGTACAGTTCTAATTAACACTTGTTTTGGGATTTCTTGAAGGCTGTATTCCGATTTTAGCTGTTTCTGAAATGGGCATAACTAAATTTTGAGGATGGTAGGAAAAGCAAGCTTTTTTCGCTGGAATTATGGAAAACAACTTGAGTAGGGAAAACGTATTTTTGTGTTTAAAGGATAAAATAAATTCAGACATTGTCTTGAAAACCGTTATGTCCACAAGTCGGTATCATTTAAGAGGAGGAAAACGAAACTTACTTTTTGAATTTTCTTCTTGAGCCGCAGATATTCAATTTGTTTTTCATTATTACTCTGTTCTGTTTTTATTCTAATTTGAAACAAAGATTTCACGAATTTCCGATTTCGAGGACAAAAAATTCTTTACTCGCCTTGAATTTTCCTACATATTAGAAAATGATTTTGCTTTACGTACAGAGGAGCTTTATTCGAATTTTTTAAGAAATTAGAATGTCTGAATAACGTTCAAAAAACTTAGACTGAACGGTGTTCTTTTGCTTGTCATCCACCAATTTGAAAATTTTTTGTTAATTTTTATGGTTTTTCCGACCTTTATGTCTTTCTGTCACATTTTAAAT
>JAXGGA010004680.1:0-85591 GCA_038373865.1 Uloborus plumipes | reverse complement strand
GAAAATGCAAATTGTGACAAATGACGCAAGCATATTCTATAATCCGACTTAAATATAAAACAAAAAAGCACTATTTCCATCAGAGTAAGGACAGTAATCTCTAAAAAAATCGGTACTTCAATTTGGACCATTTTGTCTCCGAAAATGTCCGTTCGAATGCGAAAACTTCATAAATAAAATCAACGCTCCCCACACCCCCCAAAAAAAAAAAACAATATCTGAATAAACAAGAGAAAAAAATATCTGAAATGGTCATGAAAATGAAAGTAACAGTCTCACAACAGAGTCACCAGAATCTGCAAATCAATATTAACGTTAGGAGAACAGTCCTTAAAAATCCCCAGTAAAATCATTATTTCTTTAAAAATCCTTACTTGAATGAGAGCACCAGTCTATGAAAGTCCATCAGAGTAAGGACAACAGTCCCTGAAAACTCCTATTCGAACTTACTCGTCTTCTCAAACTCTCAGTAAGAATTTTGAAAAAAAAAAAAAAAAATTCCACAAAATTCCGTGTTACGATAAGGAAATAAGTTTCTAAAACCCCTGTCAACACCTAATCTGCAAAAGGAAGTTGGTGTCGTTAATGCAACCCCTTTCAAAAAAAAAAAATACACATTAAAACACCGAAACTTATTACCATAAGTAGCAGAATAGCAAAATTTACATGAGAAAGTTTTCTACACACCGAATCAAAACACCACGAAAGCCTTTGTGAGTGAAATGTTTATGTATAACTAATTATATTCAACTCCTGAATAATTATTAATTCTACAGTTTTACATAATATACACATCAATTATTATCAATTAATGATAAAATGTCAAAGTTAACGTCTTTTTTATTAAAAATCATAATAAGAGAATTCATTATTTAGCTTCAGGTTTGAAGAGCTTTCCTGAGTTTAAAGATATCTTTCATTTTATATGTTTTATCACTTTTGATATCTTAAAGTTAAAGTTATGCAACGTTTAGAAATACCTTTGCAAAAAATATTCTCATTATGTAATAGCATTACAAGCCATTACATAACTTTAAAATTCAGTCGAGTAATTCTACTCCATAGAAATGTTTTTTTTTTTTGGTCGGAACATTAATGCAACAAATATTCCTTTCCATAAAATAAATAACTTTGAAGATTCGATTATTCCAAAATTTCAGCTCTTAAAAGATTTTTTTTTTTTTTTTTTGATACATGATCATCTCTCCAATAATGCAGGCAAAAAATCGAAAAAAAATGTGATCTCGCATAGTTATCTTAATAGCTAAATGGGCTTTTTTCATACTTTAAAAGCATTTTCTTACGTCTTTGGCTCTTTGTTGAGTTGTATTTTCATTTACCACTTCACTATCTTTTGTTCATTATTGATTTTACTAGTAGATAAATTTACAGGTATCTATGTAATATTAAAAAAAAAAAAACGCTGAACTTCCTTTTAGTGGAAAAAATAATGAAAAAGACATCTAAAATGCATTTTTTATCAGCCTATGAAATTCTTTGTTGAAATATTAGAGATGATAAGACCTAAATCATTAGTTTTGCCAAAATCTAGCTATTGGAAATGGTTACATTTACTAGATGAAACATAGCTATTTAATGTTATTTAATTCGTAATCATCTTGGAGAAGTAACCAGAGGCTCAAACGGAACAGTCCCTTTAGTGGAGTCACTTCTGAGAAAATTATTGCCAGTTCTGTTGAACAACACAGCCATCGACCCCCAAGTCATCAACCCTGCTGAGGGACTTGACGGGGTCTACTTTCATACCGATCTTTCTGTTCAAGTTAGCAAACATATGGAATTGCCTTGCTACCTGAAACAGTTGGCTCTAGAAAGAATTAATAGAGCTCCCATTGATGCTGTCCATATGTACACTGACGGAAGCAAATTTGACAATGAACGTTCTGATAGCGGCGTTTATATTAGACTTAAACAACAAGAAATTAATATTCAAAGAAGAAACCTAGACTGTTGCTCGGTTTTCCGAAGCGAGCTCATTGCAATTCTCGAGGGTCTGAAGTCAATCATGTCGCTTCCAAATGTGAAGGATATCTGGATCTTCTCGGATAGTAGAAGTGCCATCCAGCACTTGGCGGTTTGGCATAATGTGAGGGATGATACAGGGACCCACATTCTTAGGACCTTGAAACAGCTTTCATGTTCACGTCAGATCCACTTTCAATTGATCCCTTCTCACGTGGAATTTGCGGGAAACGAACTTGCTGACAGTTTGGCGAGAGATGGTGCCAGCGAAATCACGATGCCAAGGACCGCTCTTACGTTTACCGAACTTTTCTCAACTTCCAGGGAAGAGAATGGGGCTGCTTGACTGAAACCGCCAAAGCATCCATGGTACCAGAGTGATCGCCCTGGCGGCGCTCTGATAGCAAAAAGGCAGCAGAAAAGACGAAACTGCTCTTTCCCGTTTCCTTAGCGGCCATCTACTGACAATGACGTTCATTAACGGAACTAGAACCTTCGAGATGTGCACTAAGTGCTCTACTGCTCAGGCCTCCCCTGAGCATATTTTATCATGTCTGAGGCTTTCCAAATTGGATCTTACCCAAAACCCCTTGATGGTTCTTGACTTTCTACATGTGAACAGACTCATGGACCTGATCTAGCTCTGCTGGTCTCGGGAATCAGAACAAACAAAACAATTAAAATTCGTAATCATTATTCGCAATATGCAAAAATATAATATGCGTATCTCTTACCGCAGAGAAATTGATCCTAAATAATTTCTATGATATTGATAAAGTTGAACAACTTTAATTTAAAAATATTACTTTAAGACAAATTTTCAGAATCTCCTTCCTCAAATTTAAAAACGTTTCTTATTATTCGAGAATGTACAAATGAGAAATTAAACATAACTTAAATAAATACTTGCGTTAAAATCGTAACAACGTGTATTATATATTATAGCGCGTATTATATGCATAACTAAAGTACACTTTACTCTTCACTAATTCGGAAGAAAGTATAAGGAACCAAATGAGCGAGATGTTCTAATCGGACAAAGTCATAACATACATAATACGTAGTTTAAATAGTAATTCGAATTGTCGACCTAACAGAAAGTTATTCCATAGAACGTCTTACTGCGAAAACAAAATGTATAATAATTTAAATTTTGATGACGAATTGCGATAAGTGCAATGAGTAGAAAAGTGTGTGTGCAAGCGCAGGTGTATGTGTGTTTGTGTACGCGGTAGTATATATGTGCATGACGTAGGTGCCCCCACCCGAATAGCAGGGGCCCGTGGACGTCCACTGAAGTGGCGCACCGGGACGCCCTGCTGACGACTTCGAGTCCAATCTGAAAACGGGACTTCACTATATTTAAGGCTCAAAATGAAAAGAAATAGCAATTTGTCATTGCTCAAAAAAAAACGCTATTCTACGCTTAATTTTGTGTAGTTTTTTATTTATGTATTTATAAATATTATTATTAGGGTTGGTTCGGGTAAGTGGGCCACTGGGGTAAGTGAGCCACCCCCTTAAAACTGAAATGCACATATGGTTTTTAGAATTTTTTGTACTGATCATATAAAATTGCATCAGAGTGATTGCTTTTGCATATATTTGGGTTTTCTGGAAGTCTTTTTTGGATCATATAATTCATGTCAAAAAAATGTCCAAAAAAATTTTTTTTGCGAGTTCAAGCAGCAATTTTCAAAGAAGTGTTTCAACGTTAGTTTTTATTATTTTTTCTATGCTTATCAAGTTTTATCGTAGTTTAACCAGAAGTATACATTGCAAAAAAAAAATTTAGGCAAAGTATTATTAATAAATGTTTAAGAAGAGGGGTCCCACTTACCCCGTATGTTTTCTCTGTTAGGGTAGGTGGGTCCCCTCACTATGGTGTAAGTGGGTTCCCTCATAGTAATGATGATGTCAAAATGAAAAACAGTTTTGATGAAACAATTTCTACGATGAAATGAAAGATAATTATGGAGACCTAGAAGAAATTGATGGTTCAGTTCCAAAAACTGCAAAAGCTGGTAACTATGTAATTGTGAAACTTGCATAAAAAACCCATAAAGTACTACGAAGATCTAATTTTAAAACACGAAACAAATGAAAAAGATACTGTAAAATGTGATAGAAAGAATTGAAACAACTACACTTTTTATTAGTTTGGTGTAGGTGATGTTAGAATTTTAACTGAGGATGAAATAATAATATTTCTCACTCAGAAAACTTCAAATAAACGCTGCCATTATGTGTTTTCATTTTTTGTTCAACCAATATTTTCTGCCTATTTTACCGAAATTGATCTTAATCGACTCCATTATGTTTATTCAACATTAATTTATATGTAAAAGCAAAAAATACGCGTAACGCCTTTTAAGGAATTTCACGAAACATAATTGTTTTTTATTCCGCTTAATAATTTTCTGTCATGCACATTTAAATGTAAGTAGATTTCTCATTATTGGATTCATTTCTAGAAAATATTTCCTACTAAAATGTTGCATACTTTGTTAAGTAGGACCCACAAATCCTTTTCCAAAATAGGTTCACTTTAGTTATAAATAAATGGAGGGTGGCCCACTTACCCTTCCAAGGGGGTAAATAGGTCCCCCACGCCATTTTTCAAAGAAAAAGATTGTTAAAAATATTTAAAGCATTTTTTTCGAAAATAATGCTGAACTTGTGATTATAATGTTCAAGATAAAATAAGTCAACAAATTTAAGCTGATTTGATTTAAAACTTTTGTATAAGGCTTGAAAAACGAACTGTTCTAAAAAGGGGGTCCACTTACCATAACCAACACTATTATTATTTTCAAATGGGTATATTTGAAAGCTTTCCTTTTAATGGTTTGATGAAACCATTAAAAGGAAAACTAGCAACTAAAATGTCAATGATTTTTATTCAAAAGCTTATTAAGCTGAAACAAAAGATAGGTGCATAAAAACCTTAGCAAGACTCTAGCAATTTACCTCAGATTTTTTGGCATTATGTTTGAAAACAAAACTGAATCTATAGTATTATAATGCATTTTTTTTATCAGCCACTTCATGAAATTGGACTCGGAAGATACAGGAAGTATGTACAACTTTATAGGTAAGTCTGCAACTAAGAAAATCAGCGAAAATGTCACTAGAGTGTTTAAATATAAGAAACAAAGCTAATTTTAAAACTATAAAAACTTTAATCATTCCTATTTCTTCTTAGGGAATTCTGAAGAGACAAATTTTGTTATATCCGTCGCGGATGCAGCACTACTAAAGAAAATATTCATGAAGGATTTCCTCTCGTTTTAAAATCGCAGGGTATGTGTTTCACGTTTGAAAAATCTATAAATGTGTATGTGTACGCAGGGTCAGATCCAGAAAATCTGAAAGAAGGACATACAATAATAACTTTTAAGGATGTGTTTACTAAATTACTCTTAAGTAAACATTTATAATGATAATAGTACTAATAATCTTCAAATGAAATAAACACGTGTGACCCCCCCCCCCCACTTCACTTCATGTTTAATGCATTGACTGTCCAGCTAACTCGTAGCATGTAATTTTAACAAAAAGAATCGATTTTGAGTTAGCTTCCTCACTGTAAAAAATGAATAATGTTTTTACAGTATGATACAGCTACTTTTATAGTAATTAGCTGCAAAAATTGCTAATTTTACAGTACTCTAAACTGTAAAGTCACTAATTTGTAGTAATAAACTGTAAAATTAATAATTTGACAGTTTATTACAGCGCATTTTACAGATTCAAACTGAAACCTCTGCGGCCAGTATTGTATTGTTGTTTTTACAGTTTAATACAATTAATTTTACAGCAATAAACTGTAAAATTTCTAACTTAACAGTAAGAAACTGTAAAGCTGCAATTTTTAGTTTATTACTGTGCATTTTGCAGATTAAAATTGGAACCTAGGCTGCCAGTATTATACTGTAAAAACAACAGTTCATTTTTTGCAGTGTAGGTGATAAGTTTGCCGTTTTCGCACCAATTTCAGTTTATGTGTAGTACGCTGACATTAACATGGATGTTTGGCTTCTGAGGGGGTTCTAGTAAATCAAACCTGGCTTACAGGTACATTACTTAACCCAATTCGCATGCTGTGAATTTATCTTATCTTAGAAGTCAACGTGTTAAAGGACGTAACTAAATTTTACTTCAATAATATGAATTGTAATGTTTATTAAAGAAGATTTTGTGTTAGATACGTTTACTACTCAAAGTATGTCGAAAACTTGAATGTATACATTAATGCTTTTGACTTTGTTTCTTTCTTTTCACGTGAATTTCAAATATTGTCAAATTTCCCTGCATAAATTTTAAATAAGCAATTCAGAAACTGCGGGGCTTTGTTAATCTTGCAGATCATTTATCTCTTGTACTGATTTATCTTTCTCTCATCTTATTTCTATTACTGTCTTTTGCTTTCTTTAAATAAAAGCTTTTGTGCAGCTTTATGCTGAAAAAACTTTGTCATTTTTAATTTTTGTACATCAGTGTGTGTGTGTATACATAAAGTAGGTATATATAGATAAAAAGATAGATAAATAGATACATACATACATACATACATACACAAGTACGTACATACATTTATATACTTATTTATTTATTTATTTATGTAAATACCGCAGAAAAATGTTAAACAAATAAAAGGCGATAACTGCAATAACGTTCCAAAGTTTTCACAGTTATAAGCTACATACTGTATCGCAATAAAATAACTTAAATACGTTGGAAGCTAGAGCATAATGACTCTTGTAAATATGTGTTCATAAGTGCCTCCTAATGAGCTGAGTTGTCTCAATTTCATGCTCATTAATAATTATCATAGCATGGCTTTAAATTGCTACAGTTCCATCCTCACTAATGAATATTCTAACATAGCGTTGAATTATTTCAATTGTATGTCCATTAACAACGATCATAACACATCGTTATCAGATACCACATAATTTTCAATTAAATACAGCGCCAAAGGAGTTAGACGAGCATAAAATTAACGAAATACATTAAGAACGGAATGTGATATGAGAACTCGAAGGATTTTAGGAGTTTTACTAATTTTGCACTGTTTATATGATTTATAAACCTCTTCATGTTTATATCTCGTGCCAGAAGAAACTTGGGTGGTAAATTCTTTTTCCAAAGGCATTAGCTGAAAATCATTTATCAAGTGTCATAACAAATGCTCAAAAGTTTCCAACGAGCTTTTCATTAATCATATATTCTAAAGCTTTTTTTAATCATCTAGAAATAAATAGTTCTGCCAAAAATGAATGCGAGTGAACAGGAAACGGTGTAAGTCAAAGATGACTATAACTCTTCGAATTTTGACTTAATACCTTTATGCATGTACCAGAAAGCTGCTTCATTCTTTTTTTGTCCTAACTAAAGGAGAAAGCAGTATTTTATACAGTGCGATGCTAAATTGCTAAATCGCATGAATATATTTAGTAGAGTGAAATTTACAAACTGGAATGCTTTGAAATTTTTACTGATCCAAAACAACTTTACTACAGTTCATGCCACAAATTCGAAAAAAATCATTAAAAAGAAAATAATAATTGTTTAAAAAATCAAATTTGACTATCGTAAAAGTTCATGCATAACATTAAAATATTTACTGTTTATAAGGTACAAAATGCCGGCCACCTTGTGTAATGGTCAGTCTGACCCGGATGGAGAGGTTCCGGTCCCGAATTCCCGCTATGGCTTAGATGTACCTACTTTCTTTCTCCTGTCCTTGTCCTTTCCTCGTGTGAATGTGTTGTTGTGCGGTGGTCATATGGTAAATGGTTGCCTACCCTATAAACGGGCTTTTATGGCAAGTGTGTACTGCGGAAGTCGGACTTCACACCATGTGACGGTACAGTTCGAAAAGTTTTCAGCGCTGATACAAGACAACAAAAACAAGATATAAAGTTCCCTTAGCAGGATATAGTGTTTCCATTGCATCTAACGAGTTCAAATCTATAATTTTCAATTAATGAATTTGAAACCAGGACATGTTTTGGATGCGAATCTGCGCCAAGCTTTTTCAATAAGCTTTTTTGACCTGTAATACAAAATCCCGCATAAGTCACGTGAGAGATTTCCTAGGCTATATATTTGAGATCTGAGCTGAGTGCTATCCAGTTCACCGTACATATGATCTAAGACGTAAGCCATTCTTTACCACAATGGGAAGTAAGCACTGATGCGTCATACTAAAACTGAAACATTCAATTGAAACCACTTATGAGTTTATCAAACGACAGCAAATGCTCTTTCATACTTGCCATATAGGAAGCACAGAACAATTCTACCATTACAGCCAAAACTCAGCACAGCGTAAGCAACTAACCACCAGGTTACCTGTAGCATACAATTTTCAAAGATTTCCTCAAGTCTCGCTAATAGAATGATAACCTATCTTGACCATCCTAATTCTATATTTTTTCATCAGATAAAATAAAATTAATTCTTCATTCACCAGCACGTGTGCCGTTCCAATACCATTCGTCTTCCCTGCTTGTGACGCTGATTCACAAAAGGTTCGTGTCCTTTTTTTTTTTTTTTTTTTTTTGTGACTTCTGATTCGTTAGTAAGTCTATGTATATTATCCTGCGCCATTTTTAATGCAAGTGGAAGGTTTTTCGGGTTAAGAGGAAAATTATCAGCTCGAGCTATTATCTGATCCTCTCGAAACTTGATTTTTTTTTCTTTGACATTTTTGAGCTATAAGAATGCTTAAATTACTCTTCAAATAGTAAAATACTATTCACTTTCACACTTGGATTTAGAAGCAAAGGAAATTAGCAAAGCGGACTCTGGTTTGGCTTTAAGCTTCCAGGCTTTCTCATATACTCAGGCTGCAATTCTAATTGAAAATTTGGTCTTAAATACTAATGGGTTGAAAACCAATGAACTACAGAATTAGTTGGACTATACTGCTTCACTACAGGAAGATAGCTGGTCCCGGTTCAGCTTAAACAACGATTCTTGTTCTCCATTCATATAAATAGAAGAAGGGGGATCTGCTATCTACCATCCAATGTCGTGAATATCTACCGTTATGGAGGTGGAGGTTTGACGTTCTAGACAAACAGCCTTTTAGAAGGCCATACATTTTTCCGTGTCTTTGAGAGGGGCTCTGTGACAGCTGCGAGGTATGAAGGTGTGTTCTTGGAGCTCTGTGTTTACTTGTTTAGGGGCTCTGTTACCCCTGATTTAATTTTAGTGATTGATAACATGAGATCACATAGAGATCTTCCTACCGAAGAATTTCTGGAAGGGGAAGATATTCACCTGATGGATTGACCAAGCGGAATCTCTAGACGCCCACCCTATAGAGCATGTCTGGGATGATCTTGGGAGGGCAATAGAAACTTGCAACCCCCCTCCAGGGACCATCCATGACCTAATAACAGCGTTATTGAACGAGTGGGACCCATTGCCCGAGGAAACCACAAACTGCTTCATTTCAAGTACATAGTCACATTGCCAGGACTGTATGTCTGTTCAGAGAGAAATATACTCAAAATAATCCTCTTATTTTCCTCTTTTTTTTTTTTTTTTTGTTCAATTTTGAAAACGCTGTTTCATACCTTCCGACTCAAACGAGTGTTATTCATAATCATGAGTGTGCATTTTAAATGATGAATGGTTATTTGTTTTTTATTATTTCAATGTATGTATATATACCAAGTTTTAATAAATCGGTCCAGTAGTTCTGGAAATAATTGACCAATTCTGAAAATTCTCTTTATTTTTGCACACTGGTATATTTTGTGCACATAATAAGAGTTAAATTATAAGTATTGCTCTAAAATTCAGACCCGTTTGGAGAATCATTCCTTGCTGTTATCACAAATTAGATTGTAGAACTAAAAGCACAACTCAGCTACGCGATTAAATGTCTCTCTTATTTTTACTAAAGAAACTGTATCTTACTTTAAAGTTAAGATAATGCATGCAATTAAGATGAGTTCAGACAAAAAAGAAAACATTGCATTACATATTCACATAAATTATTCAATATGAATGTTGCATTTTTACGTTGGTTCAGTCATATATTGCAAGGCTAGGTACAAGTAAAAGACTAAGATGATCTTATGTAGTTATTAACTTTAGCAGTGTGCAGTATTTGATCAGTATAGAGTAGGTTTCTTCCAGTGTCTCAGAAAAAGAGAAACGCGTAAAGAACTGCCAGTCTCCAATAATTGGATTAGAGGATTATATTTTGTGGAAATATAACAAACATTTTTTTATCATTTAAACTATTGGTGATTTTGTGACGCATATTTTCTTTTTTGAAAAAATGCATAGGAATAGGCTACATTTATTTACAATCGAGGAACAAAATGTAAATGGAAGCACAGAGTTGGTAAATGTAATATTCATATTACATTATGACCAAGACAGTTCAAAATGTTTTCTATGGAATATATCAAAAGTAAAATTAACTTTCATTGGGTCATTAACCCATTAATGCCTGACTCTTTTTTTTTTTCAAGATATTTTGTGTACTGGTTACAAATAGTGTTTAATGGACCGGAAACATAATTAAAAAAATATATAAAAAGTAATAGCTTTGTTTAAAAAAAGAAAATTCGTCCCTAAAAAGGGACGCTAGGCACTAGAGGGTACATACTTCTTTTACATTTTTGTTTCTACGTACGATATAATATTTAAAAAAGCCTTTTATAAGAAAAAATAAAAGCAGCAATTAACATAAACTGGGAAGTAGATTCAGAGGACAAAGAAACATGGAAATATTGGTGCTGTTGAGTATGAAAGTCAGCAAAGCATTTGTTGTGAATACCTACATTGCATTTGCCGCATTTCCGATAATCTTGTTTACTTCAATAGGTCATTGGACACATCTTACCCGAGTCTTATTTAAGCAATATAATTACTTTCCCCATAATACCTAACTCAACCCGGTACTCTTGAGCTCAATGCATTCTGTACAGCAGCTTCTGAAATGAAAATAAAGAACGGCAAACCACCATTTTTTGCAACAGTTGTACTGAGCAACCATATTTGGTTCATCAATTTCAATTACTGTCTTTTTGCTATTGGACAATCGCTTAGCCTTTACTATACGATAAACTCCATGAGGATTCGATGCAATAGTTACGACATTGCTATTATTAACCCGAACAAACATAATATTATTTTACCTGTCTTCGTCATTTATTCAAAATTTCCTGTCCTTTCTTTTTTAAACAACGTAACTTTAGTTAATGGGCAGTTTTCAATCCGATTCCTGCAAAAAAACCTTTCTGAGACAAATTATCAAGTCGGAGCGCAGGAGAAGTAAATAAATAGTCACAGTAGAGATCAAAATTGGCATGCTCAGAAAATTCTGAAATTAAATCTGCAACCACTGCCCCCCCCCCCTCTTCCCTAACAACAACTGCATATGCAATTCTTGAATTCTTCATCAAGGTAAAGTGCTAAGCTTCTGAAACAGCTTAGGGCTTTTTCAATGATAAGACTAAACAATAAAAAGCTCTTAATGCGTTATGAAAAAATAATTAAGCACAACAAATAATTGGTGTCTTAAAGAATTACATTTTTGAAATAACTTTCTTTCAAAATGTACCTTGAGTATTTATCGTTATTTCAAAAAAAAAAAAATAATAATAATAATAATAATTAATTAATTAATGGTAAAATATGTTAAAAATTGTAATTAAATTTATATATTTATTAATTTAATTAGATTTTTTAAGCTTTAAAAATAAAAATTATTGTCCATTTTTCAGTCTAAAAACATTTACTAACTTCTTTTGAGATAAATTATAAATTCTAAGCAAGAAATCAGCCACGGTTAGACAATGCAGCCTTTCGTGCCTAGCGTCCCTTTTTAGGGACGCTCTTAAATTGCTACAAAATCCATAAAAAATTTAAAATTTACAAAATTGCAAAAAAGGTTAACTAAAACATCGATCAAAGTCTTAGCACATCAAGCGCAGATAGACTTACTTGTTAATAATTTAAAAAACTTAGCTTTTTGTTCTTGAGATTGTGAACAATGTGTACTATCATAATAACATGGCTACAGAACACACTTTACAATGGTTATGTGTTGCAATCTGTTAATAATGAATTGAAACAATACCAAAGTAATAACTGAACTTATTTCGTTAAAATGTTCATTTTTGGAAAATTCAGGTACACTCTTTGAACCGTCCCTAAAAAGGACGCTAGGCATTAATGGGTTAATTATATAATAATGCAGTTATTTTTTCTTTACAAAACCATAAATAGTTTTAAATATGTGTTATCTTGTGTATTGTTCAATGAAACTTTGAAACTTTCACATATATATTTCAATTGTACATTCGGAACAAAATCGCTTCTCCAATAAATTACATTTTTGCTTAGATAAATATGTAAAGATTTTCAAAAGACTGCAATGAAAACAATTTTCTTTATACTTGACTAGAAAGCAGCATTTAGAGTTAATAGTCTTTTCTCAGTAAGATTTTAGTCACGCCATTTCTGTATTACCTAGCTACAATATTCTTGCTTTAACTTTCTTAATGGATAAAAATGAATGTTTTCGTTCTCAGAATTTGTGGGGCTTTTACCATGGACCTCATAGTGAGTTCTGTTTTTCCTAAAAGGCTTGACTCCTACAGTGGTCCAGATAACAAGTTTGTAACAGCAGCACGGCATTTCTTACAAGGTCTAAATTGAAAATTACTTGTTTTCTGTATGTTTAAGTTTTAGCATATTTAATGTACCGATATCAAGTGCGTATGGCATTAAAATTTGAGTCTTTTGTATTTATGCTTTCTCGAAACTGCGTAAGTGATATTGGGAGTTCAAAAAGTATTTTGCTTATATATTGCTAGGTTTTTCTCTAAAGCGTTAAAAAAATGCTTATCATTTTTACCATAGATGAATTTTATTTTGTATCAATGATGTATACAAAAACAATGGAGATCAAGACTACAGCACTGATCAGTTACAGAAAAATTCAACTTTCTAATGACGAAATGACAGTTCAGCAAAGTCAGAAAAGATATGAGCTAGTTTGATTTCTAACATTTGGGCAATTCCACGGTAACTTTCGTTACATTTTGACCAACGCTTAGGCAGTTAGCACCTCAGTACAGACAAATATTGTGATACAAACCTTAAATAAAATCATTCCATGAAAATGACAGTCTAAAGCAAAATTAAAATGCAGAAATATTCGATGCATTAAAATTTTACAAAATTTAGCAGTCAAAAATAAGGCAGTAACTTACGTTACACAAAAAGGGAATGACATAATATGAAAATTGGGTCTAAGGCAAATTTCTGCTCTATTACAGCTGTTTCCTTGTTTGAAGTAGAATTTATCAATTCCTTATAATGCTTAGGAATTTATTTTCATAAATTTAAAAATTTATTTCAAAAATTGAGAATTATGGGAATTTTTGACTAGGTAACTTACGTTACAGTAACTTACGTTACAAAATTTTACTTACTTGAAAATCTTTATTACAAAAATTAATGAATGAAAATTACAGCTTAGCTTAGATCAAAATATTGAAAATTAACAATTACGAATTGAATGTATAGAAATTTAATACCAAATTCAATGACCAATCAAAAATATTACGTAACATAAGACTTTTAAATGCAAACTAGTCACTGTTATTAACAAGTTCAGGTAGGTTCAATTTTTCGAATCACGTTTTCTTTCTCATTATAAATTTCATCGTCGTTTCTGGCCATTTATAATAGGTTCCAACAGCAGCCATTACTTTTACTTCAAACTTGTTTCTTCAATAATCGTCACAACTCAAGGATACAATGTATTTTCGTACTTCATCACACACCATTCACCGGCTTTCATCTCTGTTTTTTCTTCTTGTTCCTTGAAGTACTTAATTAAACGAAACCCCACAGTTTGTCCATTTCTAGTTCTTAAATGTTGATTGTCAATGTGTGGATCTTCGGAAAATATTTTTGATAAATTTTGCTTTTTCAAACATATTTCAATACCAGCAAGAGTGACTTTTATTTATAAATCTGTAATATCCTCATGAATTTTCACATACCCCTTTTACAGCGCATCTTTCTACAGAGATCAGTGGCTTTTTAATGCAGAATGAAATATATTTCACCTGTAACAGATAAAATACTTTTATATTTGTTTTTTCCAAAACATATTTCAAAACTTTAAAGCATAGCAGAAGTCATTTTTGAATAATTTATAGTAAATTACCTCTTAAATATTCATGCAGTGATACTGTTTAGAGATAATTAATATCTTAAAAGCCAAAAAGAAACATGTAATTTATAATAGAGGTGTATTGTAATCTTATTAACAAATAGAGACATTTTAAGAAATATGATTAATTTAAATTAAGTAAATGCAGTATATTTAAAAGAATTCTTGAATAAATTATTTCACAATTTACTTTCTTTATAAACACAAGTATTTAAGTTCTACTTAGGTAACTTACATTACCTGCACATGTGGGTAACTTACGTTACACGTTTTGATTGTAGCACAATATATTAAATAAACAATATTTAAAAAAAAACTTTAACTATTTGCTTAACACACACTTATAAGATAGAAGATATAGCATTGGAATTATTGCATTGCCCTTTCTTTATGCACAACATGAACTTTAACATGTTTTTGGTAACTTACGTTACATAGAACTGTGCATTTTTGAAGCTTACACAAATCACTTAATTTGAGTGAAAACATTCGTTTTAGCAATTCAAAATGTTGAATTAGAGTGTAATAATCAATATTCTTCCTTTAAATCAGTTATCTAAAGAAAAAAATTGAAACTTACCAACGTTCAAAGATTGATAATTTTCTTTACCAAAAGTTAAATATTCCATTTCCAACTTCAAAGTGCTGCCAAAACTAAAAATACTACATTCTAGACAAAAAATTAGTATAAATATTAAACTTCTAACATTTTTAAACCAAAAAATATGCAAAACAGACCCATGGCTGTAATTTGATTTTTCCAACGCTTTTCCACACATGCATGGAATTGCCCATTTAGAATGTTTGAGATTTTTAGTTTAAAGAAGATTAAAAAACATTCAAGGGTAATACTTAAAAATTCTATCGTATTTTTCCCCAGTTTTACCCAGTCCTTTTTTCTAAACTGTTATATCTTTCATTTAAAATATAAATTTTAAAACTGTTAAAAGTAAAATAAAATTTTATTTGGGTCCCATTTATTAGAATATATTAAGAGATGTACGCAGACTTATATTTCTTTTACATTACACTCCTCAAGCAAAGCAAAGGGCATTAACAAACAACTGTATAACAATCCTTGCAACTTTTGATGAATCTATAATTTCAACGAGAGATAAAGCGGAAAGCAAGCGCCCCAAATAAAAGTGAAAGCGACGTAATTATTAATGCAGCTTACGCATATGCGTACAGTAAGGAATGTTGACAAATAAATTACAGTAAGGAATGTAAAATGCAATTACAAAATTTAATAAACTGTTAAATAATTAAGCTAAGAAAGCTTGGAAAGTACGGTGCTCTAAAATCTTTGAAACTTCATTATACGACAGAAATATTTGCTGCTTTACTTTCATATTTATATCACTTTATGCCATTTATTTGCAAATAAATAATTAGTTTTCTGAGCAATGCATCCTCGGAAATACCAGTAGTTCTTGTATGTTCTGAATACTTGCAATATATCTTCATTTCTGAATTTAATAAATAATAAGCTATGAACGTTCATTATGAGCTATTGAAAAATGATAATCTATCTCTCATGCTATAATTTTAGGTGAGAAACGATTTTCTCCAACTGATGATGAATGCTGTTAAGGAAATTGAAGTAAAAGGTTTCTGATGAACGGTAAACTGGACAGCTCATAGAAAACTATGGACACGTAAATGGAGGCGAACAAGTGATGCCAATTTTGAACAAAAAGTAATCTGAACTTTATTACCACAATTAAATCCAAAAATAATATCAAACATATAACGTTATTCTACTGCATTATAGATTTTTTTTTCCTTTGGAATTGCGTAATTAATATTTAAAACACTTTATAAAATGGTTTTGCATCTGTAAGGAAAGTTTTACTGAGTCATGTACATGTACCTCAGAACCAGAACAACTTAAGTCCAAAAATGGCGATTTTCACTTAATTACTTCATTGTATGTAGAATCTTATTCCGCATTGACCCACGAGAACGTTATTCCATAAAAGAAATTTTTCACGGTCATTTAGAAGGTCAAAAGAGCGCGAGTCCCATCCTTTTCATGCATCCGATAATCGTTTGCGCCCTCTACTAAAAAGGGACGAAAATGGACTTAGGTACAGATATTTGAATGATATATCCTGGAATTTCCGTTGCAAAAATGTACAAAAATTGCGAAGAAGTATATTATGTTGCAAAATTGTAACCCCGAATGCGTTTTCTTTCTTTTTTTTTTTTCAATAAAATACGAAATCCTACTTTGCTGTAAAATTGTGTCTTAATACATTATTCTTCACGAATTCCATAATACAGCTTCATTTCCCGAATTACGGTTTGGGGAATATTTTCACGAGTTCCATTGTATAATTTTTCTTGTAAAATTGTGATTTTAGACTTTGTTCTTCAGAAAATTTAGCATAAAATTTTCGTTGTAACTTTGTGTTTTAAGTAATTAATTCCACTAAGCCTTATGAACATGAAAATTCCAAAAAGTGTGGGTATCTAACCATTCATGTTCTGTCTCAACCGAAAGATACCAAACACTTTCCTAATCATGAAAACTTTAACCCGGTAAGTGAAAAAACAACTAAAACCTAAAAAATACTTGCTTTTAGAGAGAAATAACAAACAAAAAATGAATTGAATATCTAGTTCAGGATAAATTCAAAGTTATTATAGTAGTTTTGTGTACATATAATATCATTTCATTTTTTAAAATTGTTTTAACAACTATCTATTATTTTTTGCTTAAATGAAGTGTTGTGGTATCTAGTTTTATTGAAAATGATTTCATATTTCAATAATTTTAGATTTCTTGAGCGAGATGCATTGCGTTCGTTACGTTTCTAGAATCGAATATTAAAAAAAAAAAAACATATAATAGTAATTTTGAAACAGGTTTAACTCATGCCGAATTCGGGAATTAATTTTCAATTTCGAATTAAAAGATAACAAGCAAAATTAATTTGTTTCACAGATGAGATATTGCTCCTTATTTAATCATAAAATAATACTGTCCTAGAGCAAGGTGGGGCAGGACAGCATTAGAGGTTCAAACCGACAACTCTCGATTTTGTGTAATACGTTCTGCTTTGAGTTAAAAAAAAATCATTAAGGAAACTGCCTCATCTAGAGATGTTTTGGTTGATATGCTACACTAAAAAATGAAGGTTGTTTTTACATTATAATACAGCTAATTTCATAATAATAAACTGTAAAATTTTCTAATTTTACAGTAATAAACTGTAAAATTGCTACTTTGACAGTACTAAACTGTGAAATTGCTAATTTTACAGTAATAAATTTAAAATTTCTAATTTAACAGTTTACTACCGTGCATTTTACAGTTTTAAACTGAAACCTCTGCTGCCAGTATTATACTGTTGTTTTTACAGTATAAAAAATTTCTAATTTTACAGCTTAGAAACAAAAATAGCTTGTTTTGCAGTTTTGCTGAACATTTTAGTTTTAAATTGGTACCTCGGCTGCCAGTATTATATTTTAAAAACAACAGTTCATTTTGTACAGTGCGACAACTCTCGATTTTGTGTAATACTTTCTGCTTTCAGTTGAAAAAAAATCATTAAGGTAACTGCCTCATCTGGAGAAGTTTAGGTTGGTGTACTATGATTATTTATTGCCTTGATTATCAGTATAATAAAAGACGGACCGCCGAATCCTCTTGAGGTTTATTTTTATAACAATAGCTTGAAGTTACACGTTACAAACATCAAAACCTTACATTTGTTTCAATTTCTGATATTTTTAAATTTTTAAATAACTGCATCCGAACCAATAAAAAACAAAAGGACGTTTTAACTTTAAAACAAGAGCAAATTAAATTGTATGCTTTAATTAATCATTTTAAGCAATTATCTACTTTTTTATAAAACTCAATTCCACAGGAAAAGGGAAACTGGGTGTTGAAGTAGGAAAGAGAAAAACGGAATCTGAAACAAGAAAAAAGAATTTATATTTTTTATTTGTTTATTCAATGCTTGAAATTTATCAGTACACTAAAATTTAATTATAATGTGTTTCGAGCATAAATATTTTTTGCAAACATTTTGAGAAGATGCTTAGATTATCGGTTAATATTTGTGAGTATAATGTTATTAATACTTTGCTTTAAACTTTGTTAAAATCTATAGTTTTTTTTTCATTGCTCAAATACGTGCCTATGTATCTAGTTCTATGCAGAGTGATTGCATATTTCAACAATTGTTACTTTTATTTAGTTAGTTGATGTTTATTTATTTTAATTAATTTATTTTATTTTTTAATTAATTAATTTATTTATTTTTGTGAACTTTTTAGGGGTGAAGGTAATAGCTTTTCTCTATCTCTTTTAATTTCGATTTGCATTAAACTTACTTTGGTTTCAAGTGCATTAAGATAGGTTTTACAAACTTATGTACTTAAAGATTTTATGTTTGCGATTACATTTTCGTTCCCTTTTCATCTTTAGTCTGGAAAAACGAGCAAAGCGAGACCAATATGTTTACATGCCATTCGGAATGGGCCTCAGAAACTATGTTGGAATAAGGTTTTCTCTCTTGGCAGTCTTGCTATCATCATCAAGAACTTCAGGCTCGTGTGGTCTGCAGAGTCAAAAGTATGCTAATTAAATTCTACTGGAACAAACTCGATATAAATTTTATACAGGGTAAGATTGTCAATTGGTGATATAAGTTTTAACATAATCAATAATAATAATAATTTGATCCTTGGTTTCTGCTAATTTCGTTGAAACCAATTAAACTTTTCTATCTTCAATGCCCTTTTTAGCCTACTTTCCCTTAAAATAAAAGAAAAATGAAAAAAGCCTTGAAAGTGGCTTATTGCATCTAAAAATTATCGCTCAGTCCAAAAAGAAAAAAAAGTCAAAAAGAAAGAAAAAATAAAATAAGTATCTAAAAATTAAAAATTCGAAAGTAGGGTTTTGAGACAGGGAAAATGTCTGTCGTTCTGTCTGTCCCTCCTCCCTAATAACTTTTGAATGAACAGTCCGATATGAAAAAACTTTCTTTTGTTCATAAGATCTGATCATTTGAACTATTTTTCGATCAGCGTTGAACTGATCAAGAACCTGTCATCAGCTAATAACTTTTGAGTGAATGGTTTGATTTGAACAAACTTTTTTCTTCTTTGAAAGATGTTATCAAGGATACTTCATTCTCGTATTCAAAATATGGATTTGAACAATTTTTCGATCAACATTGAACCGTTCAAACAACCTGTCCCCAACAATGAACTTTTGAGTGAATTGTCCGATTTGAAAAAACTTTTTTTTAGTTAGGAAGATCTGGACGAGGAAACCTCATTCCCTTATTTCACTTCTTGATTTGAACAATTTTTATTTAATTTTGAGCAGTTCAAAAAACTTAACATTAGTGACTGCGGGAAAATTTAAGACCAATGTAGATCCTGATCTTAAAGGCGAATTGTCTTTAAACAAACTTTGTTGGAAAATGCTCTTCGTGAATAATCTGTGAAAAATATTTTTAGAATAAGCTGTTTGACGGACTCCGAATCATAAACTCTGACTCTGACACCGAGTCTCTTTCTTCGACTCCGACTCCGCAGCCATGGCAGAATTTCTAATAGAAAAAAAACTACTCCCGTGCTCTTTTCTTTTTCTTTTATTTATTTATTTATACCTATTTATTTGATAAAATGTATTTTGATGTGCTTTCTATTTTTAATTCTTTTTTGAAAAGGATGAAGAAGTTTTTCTGTGGAAAAAATATTATTAGCTGCATTGCTTAAAAGGTGCTGCAACTTTATTTATTCGTTTATTTTCTTTTTACGCATGTGGTTCATCAGATGAGAGAGGCATATTTGTTTTTAGAAATCAGCTTCAAATGCTAAAAAGGTATGTTTGAAATAATTAGCAGTCTCAGATAATAGAGAGAATATTGATCAAATGCAAAAATATCGATGTCGGTGCACGGGAAAGTAGGCTCTTTAGTTCTTGACAGAATTTCTTGTTATTAGTTTAAAATCTTATTGCTGTAAGTATGTAAATATTTGGCATGCTTTTATTAAACTGTTCTGTTTTCGTTCTTATTGATAGGTTCCCATAGAATTTGCAACTATCCAACAAGAAATGAGCACTAAAGAATTCAAAATGAAGAAAGAGATCAGACAAGACAAAACAAGTGTAACGGAATAAAAAAGTTACTACGTAGTTAAAAAAATGTTTAAATGCAAAAATCCTACTGCGAGCAATAAAACCTGATAATTTCAATAAAATGGAAAAATAATAATGATTTCGGAACAGAATGTAACTTGTCTTTTTAAACAATATCAATTAGAGCAACAATATCAAATTAGAAATTATTTATATTCAAGTCACGTAAGTGACTGACTTCATGAAAAAGGGTGCGTCTTTAGATCCAAAAATCTGTGTGTTTGTTTGTATGTATTAGTAGTATACAACTCTTGGTCTAAAAACAGATTTGAACAAAATGTCACACAAAATTCTACTTCTTCAAGAAGAAAATATTGGCTAAAAGTCACTCAAAAATTCAATAACTTACTTTGCATTTCTAGTCTAAAGAATTTTTTCGACATAGCGGAGCACACGAAAGCTCTTTTTTTTCCTTTTTTTTCTTTAATTTTCTTCTTCTTTTTTTAAAACATTTTTACATCATTAAAACGTGTAAAAAGTCAGCAGGAAGAATTGTTTAAAAAATTAATGAAAGAATAGAAGTTTTATATATTAATACTTCCTCTGTCATAAAGTGAAGACTGATTTCTTTGGTTGGGCAATAAAACTTTTTTTTCTGAATGTAACGTCGAAGTTTCTCCCACATGAAAAAACTCTCTCTAAATTATTTGGAGATGTAAATTTTGTCAAATGTAACTGTTTAATCATTTAAGTATTTTTCTGAAAGAAAAATGTATCTATTTTTTGCAAAAAGTAGAAATTTTAACTAATGTAAAATCGATATCAAATTGTTAATCACTATGTTTCAGTTAAATGCAAGCATGGATTTTTATAGACACATTTTAAATTCCCTCTTTAAAAAATACCTGTTAATATAACATGTAAGAAAAACATCATGGAACTGTGTTACACGAAATACACTAAAGTTCTCCCCTCCCCCTACTCCAAAAATAAAGTGTTATATTTGAATTGGTGTATAAAACGAATAGAAGAACAAATTGAGTGTTTGAAACCACTCTACAACTACACCTAATTTTAAGTTATTCCAAATGAAAATATTTTAGCGTCTAATCATTTTAAAAACAATTACAGAATTTAATTAGTATTAATAATTGCAATTAAATTTAAATTAATAATAAAATCTTTATGTAAAAAATAAACGCTTGAGCTTTGCGAAGTTATTCTACCGGTCATTTACTTTTGACATTGTTATATTTGTTAAAAATGTGTTTCAAGATTTGTAAATAATGTTTGAAAAAGTTTTGTCCCTCACCTTCGACAGTGTCATGTTCACTAAAAAATGTGTTTAAAGCTTGTGAATAATATTTGAAATAATTTTGTCCTTTACCTTCGACAATGTCATATTCACTAAGAATGTGTTTAAAGCTTTGTAAATAATATTTGAAATATTTTTTTCCCTTTACCTTTGTCAATACCATACTCACTAAAAATATGTTTCAAGCTTTGTAAATAATACTTGAAATAATATTTCTGTGTCATTCAATGATAACTTTATCTTTTTCAATGCTATGTTTACTGAAAAATGTTTTTCGGGATTTGTAAATAACTTTTTTTCTCTTTTTTGAATAAAAACTACAACTGTATTTCAAACTTCTGTGTTTTTTTCATTCTTTAGAGCTAAAAATATTTAGTATCAGTGGCTTTTTAGATTTAGATTTTTTTTTTGCTTTGCTTTGCTGTTAGTAATTTCCTGATGGTTCAAGAAAAAAAAAGCTAAACGTTCTCAACTCAAAACTACCATTTATGTTATTTATTTGTGTGATATATTTTTTGCGATTCACTTTCTTAGAAGCATTTGGACAATGAACTTATCAAATAAAAAATGAAAGTTTGGTACAAAGATTTATATTACAACAGGGTTTTCTAATTGAGATCTTTCTAACAAACAAAGAAAAAAATAATAACTTTTCTGAAAAAAATTTGATAATGGCCAGTAAACGCAAATAAGTTAGTGGCCACTTTGAACCAAGTTCCAAAATTGTAATCGCAATTCACTTCATTCTGCATATAGTAATATAACCCTATGTACTTGACAAATCTTAACTAAATTGCGACGTTTAAAAGAAAAGTGTTAAAAAAAAAAACTTACAAACCTTTTCTGAAGAAGAAAATTATTTATTTTAAGATCCAAATAAAAAAACATTATGCAAACAAAACAAGTACTAAACGCACCTGCATACTTGAAGTTAAAAAACATTTCATTTAATTTGCTGATTAATCATAAATTTGGACATCTTTGACTATTTTTCCAACAAGGTTTCACTGAATTTGTAGATTGAAATTATGTATTTAAATGTTTTATACAGCAGATGGGTCGATTTTCTTTCCAAGTTAACATTGGCCACCAGTTTTGTTGCTAACACATATTTCCTTTTCATAATCGACAATTTGTATTTTTAATTGGAAAACAAGTACGTTGCCAGTTTGGCAACCAACATAACATCTTATAGTTGCCAAAAAATCATTTTTAGTCGTCACTGGCTAGTGGCGACCGCTAGTCTCGACCTTTACTCGATTATAAGTATTATTTGCTTGATGGCAATTTCATGTTTGCTTAATTAAACCATGTATTCAATAATAAAATGTATTGGTGCTTAACTCGCGCCGTTATTTGTCACACGAGCGCTCGAACGAGGGTTGAAAATGACCCCAGTGTTCTCAAAAGACCCCTCTTTTTTGCAAGAATGTAAAGGGTTTAGGAAAATTCCAACCACACCCTTACATCAATGAAAGACACAATTGCAGCTACCGAAAAGATTGTTTCCTTATCCGGCTATGAAATTAAAAGAAATTGAAACAAAAATCGCTGGGGTCGTTTTCGACCCTGCGCGAGTTCTCCCGAGTTAATCGATCTACCTGAATATCGTTGATTTTTCATCCATAACTTTTTCTTTAAAGGATAAATACGGTCACATCTCTAACCCATTAAAAACATTTTCTTCCATTTAAGAAAGGCAACGTCCTCCTTTTTAAAGTTCATTGAAAAGGAAATTTGCTGAAAAGTGCTTGATTTTAAAAAAAGTTGAAAAAATACTCTGGTTAAGCAACGAATGTTGTATGTTTGCAAGTTTTTTTTTTTTTTGGAGGGGGGGAAATAAAAAGTAAGCTTGAAACTCGGTCGCAAACCTTAAAAAATTGTAGCGCCCTGATTAAACTTCAAAAATATATTAAAACTTGTGAAACTACATTAGTTGGTTCAGGTTTGTTTGTTTGTTTTGTTTTTTTGTTAGACGTGTAATGCAGAACGACAAAACATACATGCTTTCGTATTTAATTGAACTGTATTTCTTTCTTTAATTTTTACATTGGTTCAATGATACTTAATATATGAGTGATGAGTGAAGAAAAAAATCTGAAATGGAAACATTGCAATATCTTTTTTTTTCACGACCCTAATTTTTCATTAAAAATATAAGTATTATTTTTATATTACAGTAAAGTTCAAGTTTCTTCCTAATTAGTATAGCCACCACAATTTTAATGTGCCTCTTGAGCTTACACACTTTTGAACAAAGCAAGAACTATTTCCCTTTTCTTAGACGAAAATGTTTCTGGTGACTTAAAACTGCATTTTGCTTTTGCAGAAAATATCAACACAAAAAAGAGCGAAATTCATATCTAGTGGAAGAAAAATTTATTACTTAGTTGCTATTTTCAGAAAAATACCCTACGGGCAATCTTTTATTTCATAAACCTCTAATACCTTTTTTATACTGAGAGTAAACTTTTCGAAAAAATGTAACTAAAAGGAACAAAAAAAAATCGATTTCCCCATGAGCAAAAACGATTGCCTTCCAGAGAAAAGTTTGGCATATTTCTGTTACAGGGATTTTTTTCCCTTCCCCCTAAGGCATTTTTACTAGTCCGAAAGAAAATCGAAAAACTTTTCTCGGCGAACAAAATATCAAAGTTTTTATGATAAATTCATTAATTTTCCCAACGCTTCGGTTGAATATCGGCTAGTTAACAACCCTCTAACTAACAGGACAGTGATAAAGTTATAACTGAATTTATTCAGATTTTACACTGCTAAGCATCTACAGTCTATTAAAATCACATTTAAGGGTGATTTAACCCATTAATGCCTAGCGTCCCTATTTAGGGACGGTCCAAAAAAAGGTCTGAATTTCCTTAAAATGAACATTTCAATCAAATAATAGTGTTCAATTAGTACCTTGGTATTATTTCAATTCGTTATTAACATATTTCAGCATGTAACCATTGTAAAGTGTGTTCTGTAGCAGTTTTAATATGATCTTTATCAAAAATGACATTGTTCATAATCTCAAGAAAAAAAAGCTAAGTTTTCAAAGTTATTCCCAGCTTCCCAGTTTACGTTAATTGCTGATTTTATTTCTTCTTATAAACTGTCTTTTTAAATATTATACCGTAGGCATAAAAAAGTTTTAGTAAAAAAAGTATGTACCCTCCGAGGTCTATCGTAACTTTTAAGGGACCAGTATAGAAAATATCTTTGGGGAAAAAGTGTCAGGCATTAATGGATTAGTATTGAGAAAATTCGAGAAAAGTTATATATTAGATACGTTAAGTCTTGATAATTAGATAAAGCTTTAAACAGATATACTAAATTAGGATGATTAAGTTTGGCTGTCTTTTATTAAAGAATGCAGTTCAAATTTTGATGATTTCTCATTCTAAGAATTCAGTGTTCTGCAGCGTTATGGCATGAAGGCCATTTAAACCAATGATTTATCAAATGAAAGAGCTTTTAACATGAGCTTTTAAAAAATGCAGTTTAAATGATAAGAGTCAAAATATTCTTAATTATTTAAAAGTTTTGCTGAATTATTTACAAATGAAATGCAAGGGCACAAAACTGTTGAGCATTTTATTTTTGTCTGATGATTTTACAACACCTCGAACGGAATTGAGCCATATCTTTCACGCTGTTCAAAAACGCTCCAATGTTAAAAACTACATTGCCTTAATAATTTTGAAACTAATCCTGGGGTCCCAAAAGAAAACAGGTAAAATCAGTAAATGTTCCATAGAATCCAAATGTTTAACCTCGGGTATAGAACTGAAAGAGCCTACTTTCGGTGCAAGGGCTCTGTTTGAGGCATTGATTTTCTAGCAACAGATAAAAACTATTTTAATTAGCTGATATTGCAAATTATACCAGCTTACCGCTTTACGTGTAAAGCTGATTTCTGAAAACAAAATAATGTAGAATTTATATATAATTCAGTTTCTCAATTTGTTAGGCTTTATTTTTCTGTAAATTTCAAACTTTAATGTCCTTTTTATTAAAACCACTTTAAATTTAACGGTTTTTTTCGTCAATATTTAAGCGTAAAATACCACGAGAGGTAAATTGAAGAACACAGTAACCGGAAAAAAAAAACAAGATGCTATTTTGAATCTGCATAGGTAAAAAGTGAATTGGAAAAAAAAGAGCATCATTTAAACAATACCCAAAGTCATATTTCAGTCAAAAAAACTAAAAGTGGTTTCAAAGAAAAGAAAATTAGAAATTAAAAAAAAATAAAACACACAAGATTTTTAAAGTATTTAATTCGATGAGATGTTATGAAACTTTTTTTAAATTATTCATACCTAAAACAAGTACCCGTACAAAACAGATTCACCTGCTCTTCATATTAGCAACTTTTACATCTAAAATTGTTTTCAACAGATAGTAGTACGTATCAAACAAAAGCAAGACAGGTCAGTTTGACTCGCCTGTACGATTTCTCCCCTCTTACCATTAAAGGATTTTTATTTAAAAATTGCATGATGTACAAAACACGTTTTCAGAGTTTTTTAAATCGGAATCGTACTTAGCAGCGACAAAACTTGTAAACAATCTTGAAATTTCGTATTAAATTTATTTTAATAAAAATATTTTTCAACTTCCATCAATGCAAAAAAAAAAAAAATTCTTCGTGGCTCACAACTCGCCTATAAATTATTAATTTTTTTCACAATTAATACTTCTCTGTTGTCACATCTTCTGTGCCATATTTTTGATAATATTTGGATATTTTTGCTAATTTGCTTGAAGTTTTTGCGAAAAAATGCCTTATAGGCTTTTATTATTAGTTTGATTTGCGGGCTTGTTTGTATGTATGTAACTCTGAATAAAAGGTAAAATTCACATTCTTGACAGACATAAAAGTAATACGTATTTAACACTATTATATTAATACTAAAGGCTAAACTATATTACATTTGATTTACGAGTATTTAAAGTGTTTATGTTGCTTGTATGTAACTCTGAATAAAGGATAAAATCCACGTCCTTTGCGAATATAAAAGTAATATATTTAATACTTAAAGGCTAAAGTATAGAGATATCTTACTACTATTATATATGCGAAAGTTTGTATGGATGGATGTATGGATGTTTGTTCCTCTTTCACGCAAAAACTACTGAATGGATTTTAATAAAACTTTTACCATAATGTAGCTTATACATCAGAATAACGCATAGGCTATAATTTATAACGATATTTGAAAAAGTTCGATTGGTAGGGCTTTTTTCATTCCAATTTGAGGTACATATTTCGCACAAATCCGCGAAGGCTTCCAACAAACTAATTCAGTATTTAGTGCATCATCTCAACTCCCTGTCGATAGCTAGAATTGCATGTATCATTTCCACTTTTCGCATTAAATTTTCAAGGCTTTTCTCAAGTCAAATCAAAAAGTAATTTTTTTTCAGCTTCATGGTAAATATCCGGGCTTTTACATAGACATTGGAAACGCTCTCTAACGAGCTGTTACCATGATTTGTATTTTAAAACATTTTGTAATCTTGGTTGTAAGTAAGTTTTCGCAAGTTTTGTAAATATGTGTTTTAGAATATCGGTAGCGTAATCGCTTGAAGAGATTGGCAACTAATAAATGGATTCGGTTCATTATTGATGGAGCTTTAAATACAAAACAGCATTTCTTAAATTTGTTTGCACTGATTGGGCACTTTTTCGGGGTACTTACAATTGGGCAGTTACTTCGTGTCCAATTGAACTGGAATTTTGCCGAATTTGTTGCAAGAAGATTTTAATAACTGAGATTCTCGGCGATTTTTTCAACTGACATCAGTTTTTGTGACAAACACTACATAATAGTACTTTACTTCTTACACGACGTAACCAAAATAAAATGATTATTGTCTGATATTTATCGACTGCGGCAAAATCTTAATCATCGGTAGAATACTCCCACATTTTAAAAAGTTCAGTTTTTTTTCTTTTGTTGGCCGATTCCGTATGTTTTACCTTTTTAAGATTATGTCAAAACGTAAAGTAATCCCCATACTGAATTAATAAAGCCCTTAAACAAGACTAAAATCACCATTAATTTGCGTTTTTCCATAAATAATTGTCAAATGTTTCCATTAATTTCGAAATCATTTAGGACAAAAACTTTTAGCATCATTTTATGGTCAGCAATAGTATCTCAGCATTTGATGACTATTTCTCTGTGACAAAAATTAGTGACATAATAATACTGTATTTTCATAAAGTAGGGAGGGGAGCATAATTATCCTAGGCACAACAAAACAGTTACCGCAAATTAGGCGACATTTTAAAAATCGTCAAAGCGGTGTGTTTTGAGTTCTTTCAGTTCCGGAAAAAAACCCAAAGGTAAGTATAAATTGTTTCTCAAAATTATTACTGACCCAGGCAGCGCCGGGTATTTTTGCTAGTAAACTATATATCTTGCATTACATGTTGATGTACATTTTAAGTGCATCTAAAAGCGCATTTTTTTTAAACTAATTTCTATCACGTACAGATTTTTTGCATCAAATAAGGGCTTAATTGTCAAAGTCAAAACATAAAAGTTAAAAAGAAAATCATGTATTAATTGGAAAAAAGAGTTGTACATTTCTTTTACTCATTACAACACATTTAAGATTGTGGATTACGTTTAGTGTCTACTTCTTTTCACGGCAAAACCGTTTTTTTCTTTTCACTAATACTCCTTCTGGTGCTTTTTCTCTGGTTGGAATTCTATGTTTTCCGCTTGAGCATCCAAAAGTAGTCTGACGTCATATTTACAACCCCTCTTCCTTGGTAAAGTCTCTCCGTATCTTTCACATCTTGATAAAATCTTTCCCCAAGTTCCTCACTAAAGCCACTAAGGTTTTCGGGAAAATAGTCTACGTGAGAACGTAGAAAATGGACTTTTAAACTCATGTTGCAGTGCTGAGCTTTGAATACAGCTAGCATCCCCTTGACGATATTGTTGTAACTAGAGTCTTTGTAACTTCCCAAAAAATTTTGTACCACATCCTTGAATGAGTTCCAGGATTCTTTTTTAGATTCATTCATTGATTCAAGACACAATGGGTGAGACAAAAGTTTGCATAGGTTAAGTCCTGTGAATGTTTCCTCTCTCAATTTAGCTTCAGACAATTTCGGAAACTTCGAACAAACATATTTGAAATAGTCTCCATCTTTTGACAAAAACTTGATAAGTAACATCATCAGAGTCCTAATTTAATGTAAAGCGGTGAAAACAGAACCTTTTCACAATCAACCACGATACTGTCCAACCTGGAAAGCTGCGATTAGCACCAAGCACCTTTGAACGGTTCTATGTTTAAAATGGGTGTCAGCTTGGTTAAGAAAATGCACCATGGCAGCATTTCTGCTTATTTCGATAGTATTTAATTTCCTGGATCTCATAAGAAAGGGGAATACACTAAAAAAATACAATAAAAACCAAAACTTTTAATACACGAATCTAACGAAAAACAAAAAAATACATAATAATTAAATACCTTCACATTCCTTATATCTTTTATCACTATAACTTGTATTTTAACAAAATCATTAAATTCCAAAAAACCAGTGCAACATATTTGAACCTAATCAATGTGGCTCTGTAGGTGAGTGTAGCAGTCCTGTTTGTACTTTCCCCATCCGACCTTCACCCTCTCTCTCTCCCTTTTTATCAGTTTTTATAACTGTGGGTACTCTTTGAACATCTAAGAATCAAATAAGAAAAATAATTTGTTGTAAACTATAATTGAAAATCATAAATTAGTATAGTTTTCTTTAGTTATGTAGAGGTAAAATGGTACATTACCACAAACTCAGTACACACGTTTTGCGAAAAAACTATAGGTCATTTGGTAGGTAAAAATGGAGGTCATTTTCGGATTCAGCACACCAAAAAACAAAGTTCACTCAAAATATCCCATGCAGTTTTTTGGTTGCAGACCTGTGTTATTTCAACATAAAAGCAGAAATTTCACTAGGCGTAGCAAATTTTGCTCGCCACGTCCAAGTTACGCCACACCAAGTAAATTTTTGAACTGAATAAAAATTTAGATTCAATCTAATCGAACAATTGAATGATGTAAGCGTTACATAAAAGCTGCATCAGAGGAAACTGTAGCTAAATTTAAATAAAGGTCAAATTACGATGTTATACAATCCATTAAATTCATTTCATTGTTACATTCCTTGCAGAGCATTCTTTGTTAGTTTTCAAACATTGAATCTTTCTTTAGCTAAAACAAATAAAACACGAAAAGCAGTGCTTCCATTTCTCTCACTAATTTTTAATCCAGTCATACAAAAGACATCCGATCAAAACTAGCTTGAATAGAGGGCGTGTTTCGTGTAATAACTAAGCATTAAATTAAAATTATCTTAAAATGCTAGTTTTCCCTATGACCATAATCTTCTGCAATTATGTAAGTACTTTTTCATTCCTATTTATATATTTGCACTAGCTTATTACCGGCGGTGCCCGGGTGCTTATTAATACAACATAGCTAATTATAATTGTTTCTAACTTATTTCATGTTAAAATGAAATAGGTGAGCCTTAAATTGATAATTCATCGTTAATCATGATCTTTGTTGGAAAATACCTCTATTTAAATGTCTTAAATTTTATCAATTTGTATTCTTAAAAGGCTTATCCCTATTGCTCTATCTATTCAAATTTAAAAGACAATGGTCATTTTGAGACAAAAAATTTTAACTTTGAGCTTTTTGGATTTTTTTAAATTTTAAAACCCTGCCTATGTGAATTCGAGTGTATCAAGGAACCTATGTGACAAGTTTGATGAAAATCCGACGAAAACTGTGGATTTGTATAAGGAACAAACAAATACGTATACATACATCCATTTATACAGGGTCTCCACTCCTATCGTGGACCAATAGCTAATTTCTAAACCGTTAGAGATACGCATATGGTTCATTTAGGAAAAAATCTCCAAATTACGAAAGGAATTTTGGGTCTATTCAATGTTTTTCAAAAAATCAAATTTTGAAAGAGTTACGAAATTTAAATTTTTATACAGCCCCCCAGTCCTATCAATCATATATAGTAAAACATTCTTGACACTGTAACATTTAAAACTAAAAAAAAATCACTGTTCTACCATAAAAATTGACAGAGTTATGACGTTTTGAAAAATCAAGATTTTGAAGGATTTCGCATACGGTCCCTTTAGTGATCTCTCGATGACGTCATGAAATAATGCAAAATCTTGATTTTTCAAAACGTCATAACTTGGTCAATTTTTGTGGTAAAAGAGTGATTTTTTTTTAGTTTTAAACGTTACAGTGTCAAGAATGTTTTACTAAATATGATTGAAAGGACTTGGGGGCTGTATAAAAATTTAAATTTCATAACTCTTTCAAAATTTGATTTTTTGAAAAACACTGAATAGACCCAAAATTCCTTTCGTAATTTGGAGATTTTTTCCTAAATGAACTATATGCTTATCTCTAACGGTTTAGAAATTAGCTATTGGTCCACGATAGGAGTGGACACCCTATATATATATAGATTTATACTTCCAACAAACAAATGTTATTGGAACTTTCTTTTACGCTTTTTTCAAACTCTTCTTTCCAAACTATTATTATTGAAAAAGTGTAGCATTTGACATTAAAACGTGAAATGCTCTCTGGCCGATTTTGTAACGACGGATATTACCATCCATTCCTTTTAAATCATTACTTACATTCTCTTTTCTTTTTGAAATCTAATGCTCTATACTATAGTATCCCATATGATTATATTTTACATAAAATTACATGCTTAAATATTAGAGAATGGCTCAATTTAAAGTGTTCTTAACTGAAAACCGTAAATGGTTGAAATTTACTGAAAACTAACCCCTAATAATTTGATAAACTGAATCTAATATAAATTTTGTATCATCATTTCTTTCTTTTTTGTAACTAAAAGAGGCATCTTTTTCTTTTTGAAAAGTTAAAGGATCGAATTTGCTACATTAGTAAATTGAAAAAAATATTAATCTTATGCTAGGAAATTGCTCGTATGCAGGAAAATAGGCTCTTTTAGTTCTAGTAAGAACTTCTGATTCTATTTTAGTTTAGAGATATATCGCTTACAAGAGTAGAATTTTGGAAGTTTATTGAAATTCTGAAGGCTGATTCAAAGCAGATATGGTTACAACGCAATTTCTACAGAAAACAGTGATACATAAATGAGGCATATAATTGATTCTTTCAGTAACAGAGGATGATTTTCATTTGTATTCGGACAGTTTGAATGAAATTAAAATAAAAGGCAGCCATTTCTATTGCAAAGGCCGAAGTTATCCATAAGCGTTACAGACCATTTCTGGGTAACGTTCCGGGATTTCGCAGGGTTCTTCCCATTTCCTGTGAAATCAAGTTTCTTTACAAAAAAGATACCTCACCCAATACAAGTTGCGTGAATGCAGACTTCTCACTGTTGGGAAAAAAATTTTAGCTACCAGTTGGAAGGTACATCCAATGTCTTTCTCAAAGGTTTCCCCTTCAGTTCGATTACAGCCTGTCCAGGTTGATTTTGCCCCAAATAAGGGCATTATGCAATCTCTGAAAACTTTAGGTTTCCAAGAATAGTAAGTTCCCAGAATTGCAAGTCCAAGATTTTAAAGCAAAAAAAGAGTGAAGTTATTTGCTTGCAATTGCTGCATTTCTTTGGCTATATTTGATAAACTACTCCTGGGGCCTTTTTGTTAAGACAAAAAGATTCTAAACTGTAACCAAAAACCTAAGTCTGTTTGAAAAGCTCCCAATAAATTTCCATAACGTAGCTAGCTTTTATTGGGTGGGTTTCTGAATTCTTCGGGAAGGTGTCTGAATTTTTCAGGAAGGTTTCTAACTTTCAGTGGCAAACCTTTCTGTTTTGTTTTTCAGACATGATACTGGCTGAAATTTGGTTCTCAGGAAAGGTCCGGATTGTTTGTTATTTTCAGTGTACAAAGGAAACAAAAAGATAAAAAAGTTTCTCATTATTTTCATTTTTATTTATTTATTTTTTCCCGTCCTCCTGCTATATTTACTTTATTATCCTCTTTTAAATTCACCTGAAACAATAATAAATTTCATTATAATACTTAAAAATAATGAATCAATAAAAGTTTCACAAAGCACTTCACTAATGATAAATTAAAACAAAAAAATATATAATATAACATGACTGTTTTGAACTTATATAATAAGCAAGTTGCAGTAAAAAATCGCATAAATATGTTTTACAGAAGCCACATTTTCACAAAATGTTTAAAAAAATTTGGACATTTTAAAGCAACACAAGGTTTGAAAAAAAGTCGTATGTATAGTATAAGGCTAAAAAATTAGTGCTGAGATCTCAACAATTTAATGAAATCCTCATCCAAAGAAATTCAAGCAGCTAATTATTTTAAACCTCAACATTTTTAGAAGTGAGACGATGATTTACTTAAGCGTGGGCAGTTTTATGTATTTTTTTATTGACACTGTATAAATCTTTTGACATTTAGACATTTGTTTTAGAATGCCGGTGAATACATAATTGTGATTATAACATGGTTTAATATTTAAGGGGCTTTATTTGAGACCACTTATTCTGATCCCTTGGTTCTATTTAAATTTACATAATGTAAATCATGGTTGCGTATATTTTACTTTTAATTTTCTCAACTAAACAATTAATCGGGATAATTATGCATGATTACATTTCAGTTCTTTTGGCTCAACATATTTCAGACACTGGATTTTTTATGAAGAAAAAAACGTTTCTGTGGAAAGAGACGTTTGATTAACTTTATCCCAAAAATATGCGAACATGTAATGCATAGAACAACATAAATAAGGATTGATAATAAAGCTTAACATTTTCAAATTTCATCTGGTACAAAAAAAAGGCTCAATCCCGTGTTTTAGGTTCTTTGAAACATAACTGAATATCGGTCATAGTTACATACTTTGTTCCTGATTTGATGCTAAGTTCGTCAAATTACTTGACTGGCCGATCAAAAAGCCCGATCTAAGTTTACTGGAAACTTTGTAAAGCGTTCTGTAAAACAAAGTATAAAAAATTGGCGGTTAGTATTGAAGAAAGCAAGAGCTCATTTCCTCCATTGAAAAAGCCAGGATAAAACTTCAAAGAACATTTTTCAAATCACATGCCGTCAAGATTGGTAAAAGAAAAAACAAAGAAAAGTGCGACATTTTTATTATTAGGGTGTTTAAGGCGCAAGACGCAAGTTATCTTCAAAATTGTGTGTAAGTTTTACAATGACAGTCTTAAATTAAATATGGCAAAACGTTTAAAATTTTTATAGTGAAGTGATTTGGGTTCTATGATTTCTAGCATAAAAAAATGTTTTTAGGCATATATTTCACCAAATTACTTCAAAAACATTTTTTTCTGTGCAATTTTCTGTTGTCTTTACAATTCTGACCGCCGCGCTAAATAGGGGAAATCGAAGACGATACTGTAGAACGATGCGGAATCAATGGAAGAGAGGTCAAGTGCAAGCACGACTAAAGGTCATAAATTCGATTCTCACTGGTGGGCCTGGATGCTAATTCCTCTTTTTTGCAGCAAATATTTATTCTGTTGTCTTATTTACACATAAAGAAGTTCAGCCCGAGACAATCGCACCCAATCCTTCTTTAGTAGTTGTAACACGTCAACAAATGACAATTGTAAAAGGTATCTTACAAAAGAGGGTGCATTTTCAGTAACAAAGGTGCACAAAGTGCTCTGGTAGAGGGAAAGGAGGAAACGTTTTTCATGGATTAGTCCAAGAAATATCTGCACCTCAAAGCCAGACTAACGTAAGTCACTCTATTCCTACTTTGTCTGGTGCGAGCAAAGGTTGGGACTCGTGAGCCTTTAACACTGGGAAATAATTATGAATGATTCTGTTTTTTTTTTTTTTTTTTTTTAGAATTACGTCCGTATGTTTTAATGCGGAATAAGATTGCACATGCATTTCAATAATAACCAAAAAATCCCCATTTTTTTGACTTACGTTAGTCTGACTCTGAGGGGCAGATATCAGCTAGAGAAACTCTTGAAAGTAATTTTCCTTTTGTCATGCATTGTCATTTTTTTTATATATATTTTTACCTGTAGATACCCTGTTACTTTTAAATAGGCGTATCAAGTTTAGAAATTCGTCTCCATGGAAACCGTACGAAAGAAAACGGCTCCACTCCTTTTTTCATGCACTGCTGTTGAGGCATTTCATTTATTTTATGTTTACGCTTTCATTTATATCCTTATATCTCAGTTATTTCTAAACGTTTCCTAACCAATCTAGTGCTAAATAGTTTGTTTTAGCAAGACCTGCCATCATGAGTAACCGTTAAAAAATACTTCAAAAGTATTTTATTAACGTTGATTGAAAAACAACTTCGGCACAAAGCAATTTTAATCGTTTGAATTTAGCCATTGTTGCAAGAGCAAAGTGTGGAAAAAGTCCTCAGCGCTGCAACTATGACAACCACAAGGGGAAAAGTGTGGAGAGTGGGAAAATAATGTTTCTTGCAGATGCCAACTCTTGTTACACCAGGTATAGTTCGTGTATTTAACCCGAAGGATTTATAGGAGAATAAAAGATGGAAATTTGCAATACATCCATGATATACAGAAATCTATAAACTTTAAATTTTTTATGCTTTTAAGGAAAATATTTACTGACTGATACTTTTTGAGAAAAATATTAAACATGTTACACTGAAAACCTGAAGAAACTTTTCTTTCACTTATTAGTTTGTCCAAGTTTTTTACACTATTCAAGGAAGTTCTCCTACCACTGACTACCTTTATAATCACCGCCGGTTGAGAAACACTGATTAAGTCTATTGCAGGTTTAAGTTTTCTTTCTAAATGAGAAAATTAAAAATACCTGCTGAACCACATAAATTTAATGTTTAAAATCAGTGATTATTTTGTTGCTTTTCAGGTGATAATTGTTATAGGAAACGAAATGGATGAACTTAATTCAAGTAAGTGGAATTTTTTCTAATACGAAAGCAAGTACATTTGGTTACGTTTACTGATACATTCTTTTTTAAAAAAGCTGGAACAACTTCACATACTTGCTAATCTTTTGAGTTTATTTATCCTAAATGATTAATTCACATAAGCTATGAATTATCGCTTCAACGTTTCCCCCTCGTTTTAATCGAAAAGATTTTACCAGTTAATGTCAATACCCTTTGTACACTTTGAAGTCTTAAATGACAAATAACAGATGATGTTTGAAAATATATTTTCTTTTTCATGCAGCATCCTTGTAGCTGGTGGCAACCGCTAATTCAACTCTGTAATATCGGTGGAAAGGAGTAACATAAATCACTATGTTTGCAGCAAGGTGCATGAAAAATAATAACTACCAGTCAAATTTTAACTTCGTTTCTCACAAAAATATTTAAAACCCGTTTGTTTCAATAAATGCAAAATGAATACTTAATAATTATGTGTTTTTCTATATGACTTGAAGGAAAATGGCGGGAACAAAAACAAAAGTCGTGCTAGAATTAAAATTGGATGAACATTAATTTCAAACAAATTTTAAGTAAAAGATGAATTATTTTCATGAAAGAGTAGGGCTGGAACTATTATATAGTGCAAAGCAGTAAGTAACCGCCCCTAAGCCAGGGCTAAGGCAGAAACATGCAGTACACCACTAGCTCGTTTAGTCCATCCATGGACTGCAGTTTCGTGCTTATTATGCACTCATCAGCGAAGAATACATGTAGAATTAAACGAGCTGGATGCAAAAATCCTCTTTTAGAGAAAAGAGAGCCAACAAAAATTTTGCAATTTAATCCTCTTTGCTAAGAGGATTTTTGCCTCCAGCTCGTTTTATTCCTATTCCTTGCTAATGAGTGCATAATAAGCACGAAACTACAGTCCATGGATGAACTAAACAAGCTGGTGGTGCATTGTATATTATATGATGGTTTGTTTTAATAAATAAAAGATACACTTTTAATACGTCTTGAGCAATGAAGAATTGCTATTTAATCCTATTTTTGACCGTAATTGCCTTTGTAGCTCCTTTTCATATCGGACACTCTATTTCCTCGAAGATTCAAGTGCTCCTTCAGATGGTACAAACCCTCCTCCTGCTTTTTGCTCTCGGCTTCCTCTCCTCCTTTCCAACTCACTGGTGGTAATGTCCATATCCTACAAACAGACAGACCCGCCTGTACACGCTCACACGCCCGCCACATACACATGCCTGCCTACACGCACACGCCTACACACACACGCCTACAAACACACACGCCTATCGCAGCTCGTGATTGCAAATAACGTAATTTGAATTACTCAATTTTTTTTACACTGCAAACCTGTAAGTTTTTTTTTCTTCATTTATTATTTTTGTCCATGTTCTTTATCAGTATCATACAAAGATGTTCTCACACCACAAAGACCTTAATAAATACCTCCGGTTGATAAACACGGCTTTAGTCTATTTAAAGCTTAATTTCGGAATAAGAAGGTTAAGAATTCTATCATTTTTCTGGTGGTTGTGTCCATCGTCTACACACAGACGTACCCACCAATTAACACACACAACTCCCTGCACATACACACGTCTGCATACACACGCGCCAAAAAACACATGCACACATGTCTACGCACACACACGCCAACAAGCGAATTACACACGTCTACCCACACACAGACATGCCCGCCAACTAACACACACACACCCACAGGCTCCTATACACACATATGCCTGCCTACACCCATACACAATACACCCTGCCTACATCCCATACACCATACACCCTGCCTACACCCGTACACCCATACGCCTGCCACACACGCAAACACGCACACTCGTCTACACAAACACACGCCTACGCACACTCGTCTACAGACACACAGACACACAAACACGAGCCGATATACACACATATCGCAATTCGTGATTTCAAAAAGAGTAATTTGAATTAAAGTGCCAAAATTCAATTTTATTTTTCCTTTTTACAGATGAACTGAGCCGGGCAGTAATTCCAGAAATGCGGGAAATTCGTCAGCGTCATTCAGCAGATGAAATTCAGTACATCAAAACAAGGATCATGCAATCAACTGAGGCAATTTTTTTTTTCATTATTTCATTAAAAACGATCGTAATTCTATCTCGTAAAAAGAGCAGCTAATGGACACTGAGAATTAAATTAGTTGCCCTCTGTTTAACTAAAAGCAAAAATTAAGTCTTTTATCCCATTAAGACACCCCTCATTTTTTTTGTCACACTTCTAACTAAATAATTGAGTGAACTGTAATGTGAAGAAAAGTAAAAGTAAAGTAGCACGGCTAATTTTAGGATTTTTAACATGTTTACAGCGAATTACTTAAAATAAAACTTTTTTAGCGTGGGATGCAGAAGTGTTTTTCATTGAACTTATCTTAATGAAGAGAAAAATTTCAATGAAAGGTTTTGCCCTTTAGTATTTCTTAAAAGCAAGTAAATAGGGTACAATTAAAAAGACATCAAAGTTTTGAGGCTTTTCAGTTTAAGAAAAAGAATTTTTCAATCATACGCATTATATGGGTGTTATTTATTTCTATTTAAAACGTATTGTGCATTGGAGATTTCGGAAGTTTTGAGAAAATAATTATTCAATTTCACATATGATTTTAAATCATTTCTTTAGCATCAACTGAATATTTAATGAACCAGAAATAGAGACTAAAAATACGACGCTATGTAGAACAGAATCATATGCAAACGTCTGCATTAGAGCTAGTTTACTTATGTAATATTTATACATTTAATTAAACGTTGTTTTGGGACCGCTAGAATTTAAAAACACGTTTCAAGTTTTAGATCAAATCTTCAATTATTGCCTAACATATGTCGGAATAGTCAACACGGGAAGTAAAACAATTTCCTCTCTAAAGTAATAGAACTAAAAGAAATTAATTTCAGAATTAAGAACATTACAGAATTTCAGAAACATTACAGAATTTCAGAACATTAAACGATCAAAATTAATTTTTAAATGATCTCATGCTGGGTTATTTCAGAAACTACCAACTCCTACTGAAATAATTCTACCAACTCCTACTGAGTCACAACGAAGCCCATGACTACTATTTAATTTCCATTTGCTGCTTTTCATTTTTATTTTTTTACATTAAAAATTCGGTTACTTGTAACTACGAAACACGTGTATCTAATACATAATGTTAGCTTCTGTGATTCATTAAATAAACCTTTATGTCATCCTTAACAACTTTTCTCTCTTCTACATTAAGCCCATTATTGGAAATACTAGTTTGTATACGCCAAATCAAAATTGAAACCCACGTTTGTCTGTTTGTTTCTATAATGTTAAATAATTTCGCTTATATGTACTATGCACTCAAAGAAATTATTGCTTTAGTTGCACGGAAGAACTGCACTTAGCAGGGATGGAACATTTTGGGAAGATGGAGTTGTTCCGTACGTTTTGTCAAATCGTTACAGTAAGTTGGTTACTTTTTATGAATGTTTGAGTTGTAACTTTGAATGCATAATGATGAGCAAATATGTTTGTTTCATTAAGTCAATTTATGAACTGTTAATTATTCTTCATAAACTTCCATACATTTCTGTGATGCATTTATCTTTCCCCAGCGCATTTCTAATTATCTCAGGGACTAAAGGGAGTAAATAGAAACAGTGATTTCCCACCTCGCGAGATTGACGAAGGTATAGTACTCCTCTGAAAAGTTGACCTCTGAAGTTGCCAATGTTTACCTCTTTTTCGGGTAATAGGAAAGGGTAATTGCAGAGAATTTTAGTTGGAAAAATTTTAAAAAGGACTGAAAAAGTAACCCAGCTCAATTCAGCGCTATTTGCCTACCCTATTACCCGAAAAAAAAAAGATAAACGCTGTCAATGTCGAAGATTAGCTTGCAACAGAAGCACAGGAGGAATATAGTCGCACAATATGGACAACAATCATGCAAAGCAAGTTTTATTGCTTCGAAACATTAATCTATTTTTAAACCACGCACAAAATTATAAATCAAAACTGCTCTTACTACATAACCACGATGCCAAAATACGCACTTCAATATGTCCCTGTAAATGAGCAACAAAGCTACACATGTGTTACTGGCGACTATCATGCAGGCATACACTGTAAGAAATGAATGCTGTTTTTACAGTATAATACAGCTAATTTTATTGAAATAAACTGTAAAAACTGCTAATTTTACAGTAAAGAGCTAAAATTTCTACTTTTACAGTACTAAACTAAAATTGCTAATTTTACAAATATCAACTGCAAAACAGGTAATTTTACAGTTTATTACTATGTGTTTTGCAGATTTAAACTAGAACCTCAACTACCAGTATTATACTGTTGTTTTTACAGTGTAATACAGCTAAATTTTACGGCAATAAACTGTAAAATTTCTAACTGTACACTACGAAACTGTAAAATCACTAGTTTTACAGTTTATTACTGTGCCTTTAACAGTTTCAAATTGGAACCTCGGCTGCCAGTATTATACTGTAAACACAACAGTTCATTTTTTGCTGTGTAGACATACCTGAACACGTAGTAACTTGCAGCCTCCTGGGTCTTTCTGATCGGAACCATTTCAAAACTTTTGAAGAACATTTTGTCTAGTTAAATTCCATTTACCCCATATTTTCATTTACCACAAATGACCTTACATGATTTCAATGAACGCTTAGCTATAATGGAAATTTAAACTACTGAATGCTTCTAACTGTGATTTTTATTGGTGTTTCGTTATTTTTAATAGGTGAAAGTGATAAAGAGATTATCTTGAATGCTATGAACGAATTTCACATGAAAACCTGCATCCGTTTCAAAGCCAGGGAGGGTGAATTGTCATATGTTTTGGTGGAACCCGGTGAAGGGTGAGTAAATTGAAATTTTTTACTTCTATTTTATTTCTGTTGTACCTGTACATATTAAATGCTTCCATAAAAGCTAAATTTAAAAGTGAGAAAAACATTCTTGCTCATTTGTAAAATAGTACCTGTGCGTCCTCCACTGTGTGTGCCTCTTTAAGAATCCCATCCCCCAATGGGAACATATTTAAAAAATATTATTCTTCTCTGAAATTGTAATATTTTACACTCCTATTTACCTAACAACATCGGCTTAAAGATTGTACGGTACCCAGAGGCGCTTAGAGTGTACGTTTTTGAGAAGGTGGAAGTTCTCTATTTGCCGGGAATTCAAAAAATTTCAATATTAAAATAATGTCTCCAAGTTTGCAGGATAAGAATTTTTCTAGAGGTCACCTTGAATTCCTGTACCTTCCATTCCTTGACGCTGCTCTACATTCTACCTTATTTTTTATGATCTTTTTAGCATCAAAACTCTATGTTTAGTATGCATTTGAGGTGTCTAGTTTTGTTTATAAAAATCATGTACGAAAAATATAAAGCTCAAGTAAAAATATTTAAATAGGCTGATGGGTTTCAGAGACAAGTTTGCTCTTTTCATCAATGTCTAGCAGAGAAAAAGAAAAATATAGCAAGTGAGAAATTTAAATATTTAGAGATCGTTTCTATTCCGATCAGGTTTCAGTAGTTGCTGAGCTACCGTTTCTTACAAACATTTAATGCTAGATTCGAAACTATTCAAAACAGATTCTGGAGGTTTCATAGCCTTTATCTAGCATTCAATGCCATTTTAAGTTACATTTGTGAGGAACATAATGTGGCTATTAAAAGATTCAAAAATCCGTTGCAAGCTTAATTGTTATCAGGGGTTAAAATTCATGTGGAAATATTGAGACTCACAGGGAGAAAGCTCCGAAAATTCTCTGAGACCTTTCTTTAGGCTCATTTGGAATATATTAATATGTTTATATTCTAAAGCCTTACGTAATTTATTGTATAATGTGATATCAATTTTGTAAACTGCTAAACATGATTTATGTTTATACTTCAAAGGCAAACACAATTTCTTTCACTGTGACTTTTTAAAAAAAATATTTTAAACAAATTTCCTTACTCTGTTATCTAAAACCTAGAATGTAAAATCAACAATTGCAATAAAATATACATGGAAAAAGAAAAAAAAAAGAAGTTAAAAGCAAATAATATTCAATATGTTTTCCACTTCCATGTAGAAATGCATAAGCTCGGCAGTTTTGAGAGTAATCTGGAAACAACCCCAATTCAACATTTCCTCGTTTTGTTACGGAACGTAATTCTTCGATATTCGGGAAAAAGTTACAAATGCGATGCAACCGCAAATATTTGCTTTTATCTCGATTGCAGACATTTTTCAGTCCATGAAACTAAAACCGTTTCCACAAGAATATCACCGCATATGCTGTTGGCATTGAGTGAACACACGTTTTTTTATCAACCTTGTGAAAAAAATGTTGTAAAATGCATGAAGGACATTTAAAATGTAACGGTTTTATAAATCGCAGTATTTTCAAAACGGAATGTTTTTACCGTAATATACAAGGTATTTGTCAAGTCTTTTTCACCGAGAAAGAAAATTTAAATTTAAAGAAAAAAATATTTCAGGTTAATGCATAATTCTTCTTTTATTGTTATCTCAGACACAAGGGTGGATCCAGAAAGTTTGCAAGGGAGGGGCAATTGATCTTTGTTACTTTTTACTATCCATACTGAGTTACAAATATAGATCGCAAACGTTTTGGACATCAAATTCGAAATACTTCCGGGGGAGAGCCTCTAAACTCCTTCCCCGAACTTCATTAAAACTCGTATAAAATTGCATTTTTAGATCTTCACTGTCGAAAAACTACCGGTGAAAAGTTAACCAAGGGAGGAGCGATCGCCCCCATCGCCCCTCCCTTGTATCCGCCCCTGCTCAGAAAGTACTTTCTCTCAGGGGCGGATAAGAGAGTTAAGTAGTAGCCAAAGTGATATAGGAGGTGCTATCATTGGAAACTGGAAACAGCATTTTTGAAGGAAAAAACTCAGAGTGTGATTTTCCCTGTTGGAGTTCACAATCTCGATATTTATACAGTATAAGAAATTATAATGGATGCAATATCGTCGGTAACAATCGATAGACTTGTACCTGATGCCAACGAGATTTGGGGGTCAACCGCCCAAATCTCTTGGCTTTAACACATCGCGTTAACCATAATATGGCATTTTATATGCATAATAAACCTGCTATGCCCCCCAAACTTTCATGTTGCCAAACTTTCACTCGTAAAAATTTATTCAGACAGTGATAAAAAAAATTGAGGCATGAATCGAAATTAAAAAAAAAGAAAAATAATTAAGTCTGAAACTGAAAACATTTTTTGTAAATGCATTTTCTTGATCAGTGCAAGATATTAAAAACACCCGGTTACGCATCACATTCAATTTAGAATTTTTTACAAACTAATGCTTAAAATCTATGCATTCTACAGAAGTTGTCTGCTTTTCTGTGAACTTCTGATGTAAATCTATAAATATTGTCGGCACCATGCTAAAATAACGAATGTGAAAAATCGCGTTTTTTAAGTTCATTTTTCCAAGTTCGCATTTTACAAATAATTAAAGTTAAAATGATACCTTCGAACGAGAGTTTTACACTTAGAAATATCTATAAAAATTTAAAAGTTAAAAATAACCAAATGCGTCGGGTGGGAAAAAATTATATGCAGCGTTTTGGCTCTAATGAAAAGTGTCAATTTTCACATTCGTAATTTCAACATGTTGCCGACGATATGTATAACTATATCGCTGCAAATTTGACGAGAATATTCTGTTGATATTAATATGAAAGCTCATTCTCTGACGATTTGTATGAAACTGTAGTCAATACATGTTTGGTAAAGTATGAGCTGAGAATCCTAAAAACTTATTGTCATTTTCAGGTGTTTTTCCCTTATTGGTCGTCTTGAAAATGAAGCAAGTACAATAACTCTTCCAGAAGACTGCCTGCAAAAAGGAACCATCATACATGAACTAATGCATGCTCTGGGATTTTTACACGAACAGAACAGACCAGACAGGGACGAATTTGTTCGAATTATGTACAATAACATCGAAGAAGGTAACTCACATATTTTTATTCATTATTTCGCTATTGATGCAGTTAATGAAATTCAGAAAACTTATGAAAAAAAATATGCAAAACAAAAGCAAAAAAAAAAGTTTTCACTATATTTAAACCAAAGTATTTGCGCAGACAAATTGGCTGTTACTCTTCGATTCTATTACTATCATCCATTTAAACTAAAGTAACATACATTTTTATCCTGTTTTACACCTTGCTTTATATGTAACATGAATTGTTTATGTTACATCTCATCGAAATTCACAGCTGTCATATCATTAAAATCTAATCTTTATATCAAATTCATAAAAATGTCCTAGTCTTGAAAATTTTACAAAGGCATTTAATTACGCAATATGTCACAAATAAGATACATTATACAGTTATTTTAGAAGAACAATGACGTAAATAATTAATTAAAACGCATGTTTTGATTTGACAGATAAACATAGAACTGTGCTTAAAAGTGAAATTAAAATCAATAAAAAGCATAGAAATAAACGTTTAATTTTTATCCTTTCATGAAAGTAGCAAGGATAAATTCAAAATGAACGAATTATGAAACCTAATTTCTTATAGAATACATTTTATGCTGTCGTCGATTTTTGTATAAAAATTATTAAATGGCCGCTTCAACTTTTTCTACCATTCTTTTCACAGAGCAACAAGGTCGAGGTGTCGAATCGTTAATGAAAGCTGTACGAGCTTAGAAGTTTGTCGACGTAAAAAAGACCGAAATTACGCAAAATTTCCCGCAATGCAATGAAGTATACGATGTTATGAAAGAAATTCATAGCATAAATAACAAATCGCATAATAGTACTAAAATCTTGTTTTCTTTGATCTTGTTCATATAACGGTTTTTATTCGATCGCACAGAAATTTAGTACAAAACAGTATACATAGTTACTTCTATTTACATTTCATCAATCATCGCCTTAATACATTCTCCTACTCTGAAAACGATCCGTCAGCATCTATGGAATTTTTTGGAACTGTGAAACATATTGAACTGCCACTTTGGGCACTTAGGAATAACGTTTTGTCTCGGATTTCTAAACTGGAATGCATTGCCTTCCTTCAACAGCTGGCTCACTGGTCGTTTTTGCTCAGTAAGCATTAAATTCGTTTCATCCATCCTTTTTCATCATTGTCAAACTCTGATATTTTTAAAAATGGAAGAGTTATCAACTTGATTCAAATATTAAAATATGCATATCGACTAGGATCAAAAACTCTGCATACTATTAAAAAGCTTAAGACTGGCAGCCGAATTTCTTTTATTGTTCCTGGTTTCAATAAGTTTGAATTTATTTTAATTTCTATTTTTTTATTTTATTTCATCTCCATATATTATTTCTCTAAGCCGAATCCTATACCCGGTCGAAACTCGCTCATTTCTTTATCGAATTGCAAGAAAATTTATGATTTTGAAGCTTATCCCGCGGGCTATTGACGAAAATTAGACCCACCGTCTAAAAAGTGTCGGTTCGTTTTTTATTCGAACTTCAATTTTTGGGCACAAAATTGACTCTATCTAGCGAAATAATTGTCGTATCGTCTCCATTTTGATTTCATTCGAAAGATTAAAAAAAAATGCGTTCTTTAGAACGTTTCTCCGCTAGCGCCGCGTAACGAAAATCTCGAAAATCCACGTTTAAGCGACTTATAAGCGATTGAAGTTTGAGAAAGTTAAATTTTTTGCTCAACTGTTAAAATCGTTATACCATTGTTGTTCAAATCAATTTTAAATGCAACATTTCAAGCCAAGGCTTAGCTCGGTAAACCTTAATTGTAACTTTTATTGTTTCAAAATACTATGGTAGTTTTGCGATAACGTTAGTATTTAGTTTAGTAGTAGCCTTGGGTATTTGATTTTAATATAGGGTATCACTTTTGTAGTAGTTGTAAAAGTGAACGTGTCTTTGATCTCTTTGAAAAGTTGTCAGAACGACGGCAGTAGATGGCGATGTAGTGCAAATGAAGCCAATACAAATTGTCGTATTAAATTTTAAGTTTAGAGTTTTTTTTTTTTTTTTTTTTGCGGAATTCCGCACGGGTCACCTAGTTTTATTTATTTGTTTATGTATAACTATATCTGTATTTATTTTATTTTATTTTTATGTGTTTATTTATTTTTATTTATTTTTTGTATTTGGTTTTATTTATTTTTAATTTGGTTTTATCCATTTATATTTTCATTTATTTATTTATTTATTTATTTATTTTATTTATTTATTTGCAACAATTTCGGAGCATTTTTAGACTCAAAGTGATCACTGCTTTTACAATTGCTTTTTGAAATTTTTGGAAAATCATATAACACGTTGAAAATAATGTTATATCCTATTCAATGTACCACAGACGCACTGGGTTTTTGCGCACTTTTCTTTTTGATATGAGTGGGCTTATCTGCTGCTGATTTTATTGCTACTTTGCTATTGATCTATTCTGCCAAATGCTTCGAAAACGTAGTAATAACTTTAAAATTTCATAAAAGCATAAATTGCTATTAAAATGTAAGTAATAACTTTAAAGTTAAAAGAAAATTCAGATATGAGCAATTTTCGTACAAATCATTGCATTTTAAAATATCTCATATTTTAAGAAAACTTTTCAAAACTATCGCAAATCACTGCAGAACTTCGCGTAAGGACAAACTTGTAATACTGTAATGATTGAATCATATGCTGTTCAAATTCTTAAAACTCTGAAGCCACATAAAAACTTTTACACTTAGTAAACAGTTCCTCGTTCACTGCAGTTTCTAACCTAGCGAGAGCACAGTTGTCTTATGAAGAAATTTGTCGTATGATTGAAGATTCTTCGAAAAGGAACCCTGTAAAGAACGTGACATATAACTATATGTATAGTAAATAGTGTAATGTATACATTTACTCAAAATATAGTAGTTCTTAATCCGTTGATATTTTCTTTCTTCAGGTAAAGCTGCTAATTTTGACAAATTTAGTTTTGAGGATGTCGATACTGCTGGACAAAGCTACGACTACAACTCCATCATGCACTACGGTCCCCTTGAATTTTCCAAGGACGATAGCTCTCCAACTGTCGTACCTCTTCAAAGAGGTGTTGTAATTGGGCAGAGAGAACGTTTCAGTCAAAAAGATATTCTGAAAATAAATTATCTTTATCAATGCTGAAAAAAGTTGTAATCATTTATCATCTTGACTCTCTTTGTGTTTCTGAAGTCACAAGTTTGAAACTTTTACAGATAAATGTTATATGATGTCACCACATTCTTCGTGTTTTTACATAAAAAGCGCAATTGATTGCATAATCTGTACTATGTCTATTATAATTGTTGTATGCTTCTTCTGCAGTGATAAGCACAAAAACCGTATCTGCACTTTTTAACAAAATTGAGTTATTGTCACAAGGTGGTTTTTTGTAACGCATTTCACCTCAATACAATGGTTTATAATCATTTGCGAACGGTTTTTTTTTTTTTTTGAAAAATTCGGAAAAATTATCATCTGAATCAATTACATGGAGGCGCAAAACTTTAAACAGCAATATCTCAGCTTCAGCTGTCCTTCGGATACCACTTACAGTATAGACACTGGTACAGTATTTTGCAGCATAGACACTGGTAAAGTAAGACCGTGGAGAGATGGCGGATGGACTGAAAACGGAAAACAAACCACTTAATCTGGATATAGGTTGGATTAGCGAGAACGCGTGACTTCACTGTTTACGCGTTCTCGCAGATCCAACGTACTATTTCAAAATAATATGGTCCGTTTTCGCTTCCAGTTCGTGCGCCATCTCTCCGTGGTTTAGATTAAGTTTTGACCTGGAAGCTAAAATGAGTGAATGGGCCGTGGTAGCCCGATCGGTAAGGCGTCGCACTCGTGACCGGAGGGGCCCGGGTTCGATCCCCAGCCCATCAAAGATCCACCGTCTTGATTAATGGTGGCTGGGGGGCGTTAAAAATGTCGTGGTCACAAAGTCCTCCAAGTGAAACGATACCTCTGGGGGTGCTCGGCCAAGGGTTTGCTCGACCCTTGGTTCTGGTTCAAAAAGAACAGAGTGCTCTTCAGGGTCCTATCCCGGTTAAACCACTAGTTGTAGTAGGTACGGGGGACCCTGGAGTGTGTGAAGTGTGAAGCTAAAATGAATTTAGTACACTAACGAGCGTTCACAAACAATGGCACGGCTCAACTTATAAAAGGGAAGTAAGTTCAGGCAATAAGTTTGCTCATAAGCTTGTTACCCAAAGACTTTATCTATTTTAAAACAAGTTAGACAGGCAAGCATATACCGACAGCCCTTTTATAACATCCAAAGACCGCAGTATCGCACTTGTTGTGGACTCATCAGTCTAAAATAATCAATATCGGAGCTGGAGGTAAATCTTCAATCTTCGCAGCTGAAATTACCTTCAAACTGGTAGCTGACATGAGTTTAAGCACACCAGCGAGCGTCCGCAAGCAATGATACGGCTCAACTTATTAAATGAAAGAAAGTTTAGGCAATGAGCCAGCTCATTAGCTTATTACCTAAAGCTTTTACCTTCATTTAATGAGCTGAGCTGCGCCATTGCGTTATGACGCTTGCTGGTGAGCTAAATTCATTTTAGCTGCCGATTTAAGGGCAATTTCAGCTACGAAGAGAGTGCATCTACCTCTAACTTCGTTTATGGCTATTCCATCAAACATATAAGTAAATAACAAGGATGGCACTGCAATTCCTTGGTGTCACAGCCGAGCTATCAGTATAGGCTAACCTGGCTATCTCCTTTTGAAAAATGAAAAATATATCAACAAAGACTAGGTTTCGTCATCTTACCCCAGCCTACAGGTAAGATGACGAACAGCTAAAAGTACACATTAAGAGCGAAATAATGCTTCAAAAATACGTAAAACCAAATTAAATTTCTTCCAGTGGAAAGAAATGATATTATTAAGTTTGAAAATAAAAATGAAACTAATACTGCTTATAATGAAACAAAATTTTCGAAACGTTAGGAAGAATAAAAATTTAAGAGAACAAGATTAAACAAACACAAACATTGTATCATTTGATGACGAATAACGCAGTTGCCAAGAGAGTTTTAGTTTTATTTACTTTTCGATTGCTTTTAATGGGAATAATGTTTGAACTTTTCGTTTCAACTTTGCTTTTGTAGTTTGTAGGATATATTTTTTTTTCTTGGAGAGTTTATTTGTCAGGACTTTAAGAATTGTTGTAAGAAAGTAGCTTCTTCCTTTTTTTCTTGGCGGTTTTCAAGCTTAAGGAAACAAACCAGAAATTAGCAAGTTGTGGTGGTATAACTGATTTGGTTTGTTCTGGCGGCAGAGTTGAGGAAATGAAAGGATGAATCGATGGAGTTTTACTTTTACTGGTTTCAACTGCATCAGTAGTGAGCGAAGGTTGAAAATCTTCATCTGCAAAAATTTTGCTGCCTTCTGGTTTACCCATACTGAAAAGGTTCTCAAAACCATATTGGATAAGTTGAACTTGCATGATTCTCGCTATCTTACACGCATAGCCATTTGTCATATTACCACACACTGACTTTTTCATTTTGAGTTTGATTTTCGGTACCATAACTTATCACCAACAGTCTACACAACACGTGGTTCTCTACATCCCGACTTGTATTTTAGGAATAATGCATCAAAAAAAACCATTGTCTAGTAATTCCATTCATTGCAAAGTAAAAAAATTGGGAATGCGAACAAAGAAAAAGCAAATCTCGAGATGCTCGGTGACGCAGTTAGCAGTGCGTCAGTTTTATAATCCTTGGGTGGAGAATTTGATTTTTTTTTTTTTTTTATCTCGCTTTGCTGGTAATGTCCTTGGATTTGCTGTAAATTCTGTCCTGCGCCGTATATCGGACTGTCTGACCAAGAATAAGATAGAAAGGCTAGGCTACCATCCGGTGTACAGCCGGAAATGGAGACATCTATTAGTGTTGAGCAGGGTTGCCAGACGTCCCGGATTTCAAGGAACAGTCCCGTTTTTTGAAATATTGTCCCGCGTCCCGGGGAACCTTGATAAGGGACGGCTAAAGTCCGGTATTCTGGCTAGAAGCAGCATTTTCAAAACGAAATATTGTTTTCAGAAAAAAAACGAAGTAAAACAAAAAATGTGAAATAGAGTGATAAGAAAATTGATTGAATTATAATATTTTCCTGTTCTGAAGTAATGCTAGTGTTCTATTCATTTAGAGTAGAAATTATTGTGTCAATCAATTCAACAAAAGTTCATTGTAAAAGTGGTGTGTATCTCCTTGTAAATGATTTTACTATGCCTTATTATATAAAAAACCCTTCTCAATTTTTCAATTATGTAAGAAATATATGTGTTCAGCTATACTATTACTCACTAGATTTTTTGAATCAATAAATTTCAATCTTTTGAAATTTGCTTAGCTTCGCTTTTATACTAAAAGACGTAAATAAATGTTATTCCATTTAGCAAACAAATACGCATTTTAAAATCATTAAGATACATAATTTTTGCAATGAGCGACAGAAATATAAATTACAGTGAGCTTTATGGCAACCTAAAGACCATCAAAACTTAGAAAGAATTATTGCAACAGTAAAATCAAGTAGCAAATACGATTTTTGAAAAAAGGAATTTTCCGACAGTAATTATCATGTTATAATATTGACAAAATTATACAGTTTTCTCCAAAAAATATTGAATATTGATTTTTTTTTTTAAATTTGTTTTAGGCTAACTTCCGAAAGTAAATTCAAGTAGTAAGGTAAGTACTAATTCTATGCCTACTCAACTGTAATCAAAATTTTTGTTAATGACTCATTAAAATTACTTTGCATTCAAATTCCCCTATTGGTACGTCCAGCTTTTTGAAAAAGTACATACTAAACATTAGTCATCAGTAGAAGCGACTATTATATTTTTCACTCCAAGACATGCCCGTCGTTTAGGACATCAGGACAAGTGGTCTATGGCCTCCTCCTCTGGTTTAGGGAAATTAATGTATTTATATACAAGTGGGCTTTTTTTTTGGTATAAGTTACATTGAAATTTGGAAAATTTTACGTTTTGCCCCCCCCCCCCCCGGCCAACATTTGAAATGATAGGCCTTAGTCAGGAAAAAGGCGGGTTAATAACAGGGAAATACGAATTTTCACAATAATTAGTTTTAAACCTTTTCCCAAAATATTCATGACTGAAATTAACTATGCGATGGTAAAAAATGAATTTTTTATTCATATGATCATTGTGATTTTTTTTCTTTGATTTGTGAGAAACGTTTAATATTAAAGTCAAGCGGTTAAAATTCAAATTTTAGACATAATCTCTCAACTCCCCCCCCCCCTTAAGAGCCTGTCCCGTATTTACAGTTCTTAAATCTGGCAACCCTGGTGTTGAGGAATAGCTGCTTTTGCATATGTTAGGGCGCTTTTCCACTTACCGACATGACAGCGATAAATCGTACACGATTGTCGTCATCCGACATTGGCACACGAAAAATCCATTAAAATATACTATGCGCTTTTTCATCTCCGGATTCGAGGACTATTGTGTCGTCTCCGAGCGAAGGATGTCGTTTCTCGTCCCATTCATGTCGGATGGCGTCCGTCTCGCCTTTAAAATCGGGACGACATTCATTCATCTGTTTATTTTCTTCGAAGGAGCAAATTATAGCAAGGGCATTTGAATTTGACATCTCTAGCTTATATTTGCAGACGATAAATAAAAACTATCAATGAAATAATTTTATTCTGTTTACTATTTTGTTTCGTTATTGTTGCTCAGACGATCTTAATTGCTACTGAAAAGCTCAAATTTTCATTCTGATAGTGTTGGCGCCGCAGAGCGATAAATAACGAATCTATCCTACAAGATCATTTTGATACATCAAAATGAAATGTACTGTAATGAAGCGATAGTGTTAAATAGGGGGGGGAGCCGATTAACAACGAACATATTTACTAGCGAATCATCTTTATAACAACGAAATGGGGATATACAGTTTCTACAACTACTAAAACTAAAATACAATATTGCGACTATTTAATGGTGAACTGTGGATTCAATTTAGAAAAGTTCAGTGGCAACCCTTTGGGAGTATTAACGCGCTTGGCGAATAGATTCGCCATTTATCGCTCTGCGGCGTCAGCAGATAGTATGCGTTTTGTTCTAAGTAAACAAGATGGGAATGTTATGAAGTTGTGAATATCATGCACTTAATATCGTCTCTTCATTTGTTTTCTTTTTCTGCGGAGGTAAAGTAAACATAACAGTCGTAATCTGTTAAGTGAAGGAGCCTTAATAATAATAGACGTGCGAGCTCTATCACTGCCTACTCGATACTTCGAGTCGGCAGTGGCTGAAGACGACGCGACACGGTACTTATCATTGCAGTACTACGACTTTCGTCGTAGTCGTGCCGTCAAGTGAAAAAGCGCCCTTAGGCTTTTAATGAAGCAGAATCATATTGAAATGAGAAAACACGTGCATGAAATTTTTACATTGCCCCTCCTCCCCTCATGTGGATATAATCGATTAATTTTAGGTTTGCTTATTTCACAGCATTCGTGAGCAAACAATGTAATGTCATATTGCACGTGAGTTCATAAACGGGTAATATGTTACCAAGAACACAAACTCAAAATGTATGCTGTAAATGAATAAGCACGTTTTGGTGGTGTATTGAGAATAAGAAGACAGCGATTGAAGGAGTGTATTAAGCATCTCGCTTTCAAATTTTCTACAAATCATAATAAATTTAGTAAAACAGTATGAACAACCTGTTTTAGTAGTGTGATACATTTTCAGTACTTTCATTCAAAAATACAACTGGAAAAACTTGATTTGAAAAAAAAAATGTAATTAACCTGCTTGCAATCGTAATATCCATCGAACATAAAATAAAGTTCGTGTGAAAGCTTTACAGCAGAGAAAGATTTTTTTTATATACAACGCAAGATTTTCTTTCAAAGAACACAAAACAAATATCTGATGTACAGAAATAAAAGAAAACTTTCTCTTATGCAGCATTTTTATTTTTTAAGAGATTTTTTTCCACCCCTTCTGGCAAACAAAACAAGTAGTTTACGCAGAGCGCTGCTAGATACTCAAGTTTTCTCCCCTGCAGTATAAGTCGAGAAAAGGAAAGCAATATATCCTAAATTGAATACGAAAATACAGAAACAATACGGAGCACTTCTCTGAACTGAAATGCGAACGGTAGCAGTTTGTAATTCTTTTTTTATCGCTTGTTTGAACCATCTTTTTTGCTTCAACGAAAAAAATCGCAAACGCAGTATATTTTACATTTACACTTAAAATTTACTAGGGTAAAAGCACCAGTAATCGGCCATTTAAGATATCTTTTTTTGATCTTGGCTAACCTAGAACTTTCAGCTATCAATACAGCAACAAAAGCAAGGTAAAACTTTAGAATGAACCTTTCTGATAGTGAATCACCTACTTATTTCAGAAATTTAAAAAAAAATTATGTTAAAATCCAAGCTGTTATCAACACTAGTAAATGTTCCAGTAGTCGGCCACAGAATCATCTTAGCTGAAAAATAAGCAGAATCGCAATCTTGGATGACGGGCACACTATTCAAAATGAAATGACTCATTACTAATTCAAAAGAAGTACCCAAAACTTAACTGCCACTGGTTAATGATTGAGGATAGGTACATGAATGTGTGAATGCGTCATATCTGATTTTGAATTAAAAATGTACTAATTATGAGGAGTTTTATGTCATTGTGGCCGACTACTGGAGACTGGTCAACTACTGGAGCACTTACCCTATAACTCCTAACTTTTCTTAAGAGATTTTTTACAATTCTCGGAATAAATATTAAAACCAATTTACGATTAAACTAAATTAAAATATTTAGTACTAATAAAATCAGCTAAAAAATAAGACCAAAAATGAAGTTCGCCGTATACTAAACGAGAGTACTGTCCAGTAAAAAGTTAGCGTAGTGGTTAGGCGTTTGCCTGGTGTATCTTTGGTCGCGGGTTCAAAGCCAAATGTTACAGTGTTCAGTTGGTGGATTTTCATGATGCAAAAAATCATCACAGCTTATGTCACGCAGTTATGCGACGTGCTAAACATCCTTGGAGGTAATATTTGACTCTGATGAGAATTTCATCGGGTTTCGATGAATGACCGATCATCGGCAGATCAGATGATGCTGCTAGGGAAAAATAAAATTAAAAAGTTGAAAACTTACCTATTACTGCAAAAGCCCTCTTTTTTGCGAAAATGAAAATATCGGCGATTTCGCGAGTGGAATATTTAGGGATATTTAAATGAACAGAACCGAAAGTTCATTGCGCATATAAAATTTAAATAAATCGCATGGCATTCATTTTCATGATTACACCAAACTCGCAAAAGTCGCGAAAATTAATACCTCACGGAAACATGTGCTTTTACAGAAAACGAAAATTTTTAAGAAAAAGGTTGAATTGGGAAGATGGTTGATCATGTATCACCTCAGGAAAAAAAAGTACGAAGAAAATTTGAAATGTAATGAATATTGTGCGATTCTATAATTGCTCCATAATTGAACCCACTATTAATTTATGTCTGACTTCTGATTGCATCGAACTGCATAATTCTTTTCAACACAACTCATTGGTTTTCATTATCCAATAACAATAAAGATAAAATAATTTTGGAAAAAAATAGAACCGACTTCAGTTGGAAATTGCTCTAAAAAGTAAAAAATAATTTTTTTCTTTGAACACCATCAAAACTACTTTTAAACATAAGTTTTGAAGTCGGCGCTAAAACGATAGGTAAAATGATATCTAACCATATTTTGCCAACATTTTTCAGAGAAACCATTGAAAATTAAAAGTAGAATATTTGTATCATTACACGACTGTGTGGTAATGAATGAAATGTATGTAAATGCTCTTAAAGAACCTGGATCCATTAAAATTTATATAGTTGAATTATAGTTGCGTCTGATTCTATACATTGTTTTTGCGCCGACTTCAAAACTTATGTTTAAAAGTAGTTTCGATGGTGTTCAAAGAAAAAAATTATTTTTTACTTTTTAGAGCAATTTCCAACTGAAGTCGGTTCTATTTTTTTTTCCAAAATTATTTTATTTCATTCTTTTTAGTGTAAGTGTTTTTATGAAATAAGTTTAATGTTTCATATTACGAAACTTCACCTAATTTTCTTAAGTAAATGCTCCATAAAATAAACTGAAAAAAAAAAGGAAGAAACTATCAACGCGTCTAAAATTTTAAACGATTGACAATAAAATGACGAAAAAATAATCTTTGTTATTCTCTGGTATTTATTTGTATACTAGCTTAATCAAATCCATTTAAATATCTACGGCTTTTCAACTAATTTATGTTTCAAAGCCTTTCTAGTTTCTCATACGACGAACGTTTCCCGCTAATGAGTTTCATGTTTGATTTAGTTAAGCCTTCATTTAAAATTCTCATTATCATTATTATTACAGTTTCATAACAACCACGTTTTGTAACAATGGATTTCATATTTAATCGTTTAGGACAAATCGCTTTAAATTCGACTAATTATTAATATTTCATACTTACTCCAGAGAAGCCTTGGTTCAAAATTTTCATCATGATTACTATTAATATTGCTGTTGCGAGGCAACAAATTTTTGCAACAATGGATTGAAAATTTAATCATTTAATGGGGAAATGACATGAAATTTACTGAACAAATATCTTCATATGAGTACATGGTACCTAAGTTACACCATCTCCTATCGATTAAAAAAAATCGTCCAAATCGGTTCAGTAGATCAGATGTTATGTGCGAACAAACAAAAAAAAAGTACACGCTTTGAATTGATAACCTCCTCCTTTGTTGAAGTCGGTTAAAAAATGAGTGATGACTTTTAATTTTAAAAATATTTAAAGCTGCATACATCGGAATTAGATTTTCTTTTTTTTTTTTTTTTTTACTAATCTTTTCTCATACTTCGAAATGTTTCTGTCGAGAGTTAGAATCGCTTTCAATTTCATAGAGTTTTTCAAGATCGAACACGTTGATATGTTTTTTCTCTTGTAATCGCTAATCGCACTATTATAAGCATTTTGTATTTTTAAAACATCCAGATAAATTGTTTCTTGGAAATCGACTTTTAATTATTTCTACGTCACTGAATGCACAAGGAAGAATCGAAAATAACTGCTCTTCATGGTCACTTAGAAATTAAATATTAATTACGTTATGCAATTTTTTTTTTTTTTTTTTTTTTTTTCAATTTCTTTTAGAGGAAAGAAACATCCAAATACTCAACCTTCTTCACTCAACAAATAAAAGATATTGGTGAAAAGGATTGCTTAAAAGACACTAAAACCATTTTCGTGAAGAATTTCGTGGGATTTTTTTTTTTTTTTTTCAATCTGTTTTATGTTACCTTACTTTGAATTAGAGCAAATCTTTCGTCTCTTAAGTTTTTTGAAATTACACTGCCGCGAAATCACAATTTAAGTGGAATAAAAAAAGTAACTGGTGAAAATTTCCATTTAAAATATTCCCATTCTTTATTTGAATAGTAACAGGTGGTGAATTTCTCATAATGTTAAATAAGAAAGAGTGTTTTGAACAAACAATGGAACAACGAAATCTTTCGTATTTCGGGAAATCTTTTAAAAGCTTTGAACCCGAATCATTCAAGCGCTTGCTTACAATAAATACAATTTTTATGTTTTAGTTACGAATTAATTTGTATTCATTACGTCATTTTGTGCTAAGATTATTGCCTTGAATTCTGTACTAAAATTTCTAAGAAATAACCGTTTGCTATCTGAAAGACTGAAATTGGAGAATATCAACATTCGCTGATGATTCCCCATAAGTATTTGGACTTTCACCGATGCTTGCTTTGTAAATGTTAACATTCACCGGCTAAAGTCGACGTTTACATCACCCCTCGGCAACGAACGTAACACAACTTAAAAATTATGAATTTCTATAAATGGAGTTATAACTTTTTCATAAATTGGTATCGCGAATTAGAACCGATTAGTAAGTATTATTCCTAACATTTTAGCTCAGTTTCATCTGTCAGTGTTTTCACAACGATTCTGCTCCGATTTTTCAAATTAAACCTTGATGTATGGAGGAAGAATGTCACTTAAAAATTCGAAAAATAACTTGGAGGTAATGATTCAGTCAATTCTAAATCCTGTATATTGGCCCTTTTCCTGATTTACCAAGAAGACTCTCAAATCATTTTGGCAAATATGGCCAAAGTTAAGGCAAAATTACAAGCAAATACCCAACAGCTTAGCCTACATTTCTTCCAAAGAAAATTCTCCATCGTTTGAAGCTCAGACAGTCTAGAAAAGCTATAGCACCCTTAAGCACCCTTAGGCTTTTAATGAAGCAGAATCATATTGAAATGAGAAAACACGTGCATGAAATTTTTACATTGCTCCTCCTTCCCTCATGTGGATATGATCGTTTAACTTTAGGTTTGCTTATTCCACAGCATTCGTGAGCAAACAATGTAATGTCATATTGAACGTGAGTTCATAAACGGGTAATATGTCACCAAAACACAAACTCAAAATGTATGCTGTAAATGAATAAGCACGTTTTGATGGTGTATTGAGAATAAGAAGACAGCGATTGAAGGAGTGTATTAAGCATCTCGCTTTCAAATTTTCTACAAATCATAATAAATTTAGTAAAACAGTATGAACAACCTGTTTCAGTAGTGTAATACATTTTCAGTACTTTCATTCAAAAATACAACTGGAAAAATTTGATTTAAAAAAATCGTAATTAACCTGCTAGCAATCGTAATATCCATCGAACATAAAATAAAGTTCGTGTGAAAGCTTTACAGCATAGAAAGAATTTTCGTATAGACAACGCAAGATTTTCTTTCAAAGAACACAAAACAAATATCTGATGTACAGAAATAAAAAGAAAATTTTCTCTTATGCTGCATTTTTATTTTATAAGAGTTTTTTTCCACCCCTTCTGGCAAACAAAGCAAGTAGTTTACGCAGAGAGCTGCTAGATGCTCAAGTTTTCTCCCCTGCAGTATAAGTCGAGAAAAGGAAAGCAATATATCCTAAACTGAATGCGAAAATACAGAAACAATACGGAGCACTTCTCTGAACTGAAATGCGAACGGTAGCAGTTTGTAATTCTTTTTTTATCGCTTGTTTGAACCATCTTTTTTGCTTCAACGAAAAAAATCGTAAATGCAGTATCTTTTACATTTACACTTAAAATTTACTACAACTCCTACCTTTTCTTAAGAGATGCGTTTTTCCAATTTATATTTTAATATTTATTCCTCGGAATAAATATTAAAACCAATTTACGATTAAACTAAATTAAAATATTTAGTACTAACAAAAGCAGCTAAAAAAAACCAAAAATTAGTTTCGCCGTATACTAAACGAGAATACTGTCTCGTAAAAGGGTAGCGTAATGGTTAGGCTTTATCCTGGTGTATCTTTGGTCGCGGGTTCAAAGCCAAATGTTACAGTGTTCAGTTGGTGGAGTTTCGTGATGCAAAAAGTCATCACAGCTTATGTCACGCAGTTATACGACGTGCTAAACATCCTTGAAGTTAATATTTGGCTCTGATACTCTTGGCTGAATTAACTTCTAAGAGAAATTTCATATTATGAGAACCCAATGGCCTAAACCTGCTGAGAAACTTGCCGTCAAAATTCTTTAGGAAAATTGTCTTCCGTGCTTTATGATGGCACACAAATGACCGGATAACAAATTGAGGGATCGCACCATTGCTGCAACAATGGTGCGATCCCTCAGGGAAAAAAAACCGCTCTCGTATCAGTGAACCTACAACACTTGCTATACTGCCGTGCTAAGCACAAAAGTCTTATCTGCACTTTTTATCAAAAATAAGTTACTGTCACCAAGTGCTTCTTTGTCACAAATTTTACATAAGTACAATGTTTTATGGTCATTTGTCCATGATAAATATTTTTAAAAAATAACTGAAAAAGTGGCATTTGAATCAAATACATTGAGACGCAAAACTTCAAACAGCAATTTCTAATTTTAAACTCGTCTACTGATACGATGTGTGCGCTTAGCATGTATATCGCTCTTCTTTATAACTCTGTGTCTATCGTTTAATTGAGTTTTAAAGTCTAGAATTATCGTCAACTAACATAACTGATTTATTGCAGTTGAAAATATAAACATGATTTTTTCTGCAGCAAATGCCAAGCTCTTGCATTGATTTTAGTTAACCTTTATTGGTTTTAGTTAATCGAGAATTCTGTCGTGTCGACGTAAACAAGATGTCCGCCATTCAAGTGATTGATGATGATGATGAGACCTCGGAGTCGCAATGCGCAGGCACAGGCTATCAAAAGTGCCGTTTGGTCTTGCGAGATGTCTCATGAGCGTGCGCAAGCTTCATTAACCCTAGCCTTTCGATACGGTAAGAGCATTTCAAATTCTCTATGGCACCTCGTGGCACCTTGCTTTCACACCAAATTTCTTATTGGCACTCCTGCGGCACCCGTAGTTTTAACAGTGTAGAAGCAAATGGTGTAAGGGACAAAAAGTAAAATTGGGAAATAAATAAATAGTGCAAATAGTAAGAGAAACTCCTACTTGCTTTGTTGGTAATATTAGTCTTAGTAAGATCTGCAGTATAGCACGATTTAGAGAAACTATTCACTAGAACCCTACCCAACGATTCAAACTTCATAGGATGTTTTACTCAACATTTTAGTCCTTTACATAATTTGCTTCTAGCTGCCTTAATAGGGAAGTTTCAACTTATTAAATATTCCTACATTGACTACTAGATTAGATAGTGTTAAGACACTTACAAAACACAAAAATTCACCATGTGCAGAATTTTGAAGCACAATGATAGATTTTTAATGAATTAAAAAAAAAACTCGAGCAAAAAAAAAAAAAAGTGCGCCTTGAAAATGAAACGAGTGACGTCAAATAGCTCTAATTTTAGCATTTCACTTACAAAAACTGTATTGCATATATGCTATTGTTTCATTGCAGAGTTTTCTTTTTTTTTCTTTCCGTTATCAATTAATTTGTCTATTAATTCACTGTGGAAATTAAATTAGTCAAACGGCATTCGAATAACCAGCCACGGGTGTCAGCATCGATTGTTTTAAGCTGTTTGCGACGAAAACCATATTCAAATTTTTAGCAAGGCACTATTAGGGGACGTCTACCTATTTCCGCCGCGCGCAAGAACAACCTACGATAGTACGGAAAACCATACCGATACGCAGCCCACTATAGCGAAAAATCCAAACCTTCTGACGTTAGCGCCGCTTAAACTTAAAAAAATATTTTTTTTAAAGACTACTTGTCGTGTCGCTTTTTTTTTTTCATTGATGAGAATCTTGTATGTTGTTCTATTACCCAAAAATAAAATTAAAAAGTTGAAAACTTCCCTATTACTGTAAAAGCTTCTTGCGAAAATGAAAATATAGGCGGTTTCGAGAGTGAAATATTTAGTGGTATTTAAATGAACAGAACCGAAAGTTCATTATGCAAATAAAATCAAAATATTTCGCAAGGCTTTCATTTTCATAATTACACCAAACTCGCAAAAATCGCGAAAATTAATACCTCACGGAAATAAGTGCTTTTACAGAAAACGAAAATTTTCCAGAAAAAGGTTAAATTGGGAAGATGGTTGATCATGTATCACCTCAGGAAAAACAAGTACGAAGAAAATCTGAAATGCAATGAATATTGTGCGATTCTATAACTGCTCCATAATTGCACCCACTATTAATTTATGTCTGACTTCTGACTGCATCGAACTGCATGATTCTTTTCAACACAACTCATTGGCTTTCATTATCCAATAACAGTAAAGAAAAATGAGTGATGACTTTTAATTTTTAAAATATTTAAAGCTGCATACATCGGAATTAGATTTTTTTTTTTCTTTACTAATCTTTTCTCGTACTTCGAAATGTTTCTGTCGAGAGTTAGAATCGCTTTCAATTTTATAGAGTTTTTCAAGATCGAACACGTCGACATGTCTTTTGTCTTGTAATAGCCCTATTATAAGCATTTTATATTTTTAAAACATCCAGATAAATTGTTGCTTGGAAATCAACTTTTAATCATTTCTACGTCACTGAATGCACAAGGAAGAATCGAAAATAACAGCTCTTCATAGTCACTTAGAAATTAAATATTGATTACGTTATGCAATTTTTTTTTTTTTTTTCAATTTCTTTTAGAAGAAAGAAACATCCAAACACTCAACCTTCTTCACTCCACAAATAAAAGATATTGGTGAAAAGGATTGCTTAAAAGACACTAAAACCATTTTCGTGAAGAATTTCGTGTTTTTTTTTTTTTTTTTTTTTTTTCAATCTGTTTTATGTTACCTTACTTTGAATTTGAGCAAATCTTTCGTCTCTTAAGTTTTTTGAAATTACACTGTCGCGGAATCACAATTTAAGTGGAATAAAAAAAGTAACTGGTGAAAATTTCCATTTGAAACATTCTCATTCTTTATTTGAATAGTAACAGATGGTGAATTTCTCATAATGTTAAATAAGAAAGAGTGTTTTGAACAAGCAATGGAACAACGAAATCTTTCGTATTTCGGGAAATCTTTTAAAAGCTTTGCACCCGAATCATTCAAGCGCTAGCTTACAATAGATACAATTTTTATGTTTTAGTTACGAATTAATTTGTATTCGTTACGTCCTTTTGTACTAAGATTATTGCTTTGAATTCTGTACTAAATTTTCTAAGAAATAACCGTTTGCTGTCTGAAAGACTGAAATTGAAGAATATCAGCATTCGCTGATGATTCCCCATAAATATTTTAACTTTCACCGATGTTTGCTTTGTAAATGTTAACATTTGGGCCGTGATAGCCCGATCGGTAAGGCGTCGGACTCATGACCGGAGGGACCCGTGCTCTATCCCCAGCCGATCAAAGATCCACCGTCTTGATTAATGGTGGCTGGGGGACGTTAAAAATGTCGTGGTCACAAAGTCCTCCATGTGAAACGATACCTCTGGGGGTGCTGGGCCAAGGGTTTGCTCGGCCCTTGGTTCTGGCTCAAAAAGAACAGAGCGCTCTTCAGGGTCCTATCCCGGTTAAACCACGAGTTGTGGTAGGTACTGGGGACCCTGGAGTGTGTAAAAAAAATGTGAACATTCACCGGCTAATGTCGACGTTTACATCGCCCCTCGGCAGCGAACGTAACACAACTTAAAAATTATGAATTTCTACAAATGGAGTTATAACGTTTTCATAAATTAGTATCGCGAATTATAACCGATTAGTAAGTATTATTCCTACCTTTTCAGCTCAGTGCCATTCGCCAGTGTTTTCACAACGATTCTGCTCCGATTTTTCAAATTAAACCTTGATCTGTGGAGGAAGAATCTCACTTTAAAATTCGAAAAATAAATTAGAGGTAATGATTCAGTCAATTCTAAACCCTATATATTGGCCCTTTTCCCGATTTACCAAGAAGACTCTCAAATCATTTTGGTAAATATGGCTAAAGTTAAGGCAAAATTACAAGCAAATACCGAACAGCTTATCAGCCTGCATTTCTTCAAAGAAATGCTGGCCGCTGCTTCTCCATCGTTTGAAGCTCAGGCAGTCTAGAAAAGCTATAACAGACCAACTAGCGAATCACATATTAAAAAGAAGAGTATATCTTCACACAAATAGCTAAAAATATTTTTCACAACATTGAAAAGTTCGCATTCGTGCAACGTATGCGGATTCAGGAAACATTTCGCAAACATACTTGTTTTTCTCAGGAAAATGGTAGAAACACGTGAAATCCCGAAATGTTAACTGGAAAAAATCTTTGGCGTTTCAGAATTTTCTTGTAGAATGTAACTGTAATACCAGAAATTATCTGACAAGATTGGTTTCTTTAGTATTGACAAAAATGCTCATGACTCAAATAAAAATGAACAAATAATCAATCAGCATATTGTCAGAAAGATACTTGAGTTACTTAAATCAACAAGTGCCACTCAACCAATGCAAATCGCATGACCGAATAGTAAGTGCATAAAAATATGATTATGGCAAAAATGCTTCTTAATGCTCATAAAAATAATTATTTCAAATAAAAGACTAACTCAAACCTTTTTTCCGTGAGACAAAATTTTACTTTTTTTTCTCAGAAAAATTAATATCACACAAAAGTGAAATCCTGATGATATGGTACTTTAATCAAGTCTTACTAATCATAGTTTTAAAACATTACAAACTTTTTAACCTATTTATATAGGAAATCAGAAGTGAATAAATGACAAATTAGTAATCCTCCGGAAAATAAACTCTTACTATTCTTCAAATGCTAAAACATTAAAATTGAACTAATTAATAAATAGTGTTAACAATTCATCAAATATATGTCGGTTGTTCTGGATGATACTTTGTAATTCTTTTAATGCATATTCAATCTACAACCGTAATTGAAGCAAATTTGAAATTTCGCTACCCTAAGCCATTTATTCCACAAAAGCTCTCGTTTGGAAGTTAACACGTGTATCAAACTAGCTGCCATTCAAATACAATGACAATAATGATGCTAAACGAAGTTTAAAGCGACTGATTTGTCAATAGCAAACACACGTGTATCAATTATTGTGTTAGCATGGAATTTCGAGTGAGTTGTAGAAATATTTGTTGGAGCATATTGGTTCACTACGATGAGTAGGGGTATAAAAACAATGTCATGTACTCTGATGACGGTCTCGTTTTCCGCATAATGCTGACTTTTTGGTTTGTTTTTATATTGATGTGCTTGAAAGTAAGTATTGAACATTTATAGCTGGATAAGCAACGCTTTGTTAACATAGCAATTAATGGTCGAATTGTAGAGGAGTGAAGGATTAAATTGCTCAAATGAATTGTTTGTAACTGCTGTTTTTCATAAAAATACAGTTTTAATCATGTGAAAGAGACCTTTTTGAAAATATAAAATAGTGTTTTCCACGATCAAAAATACAATTATTATAAAAGAATTTAACTATGGGTGATTCCACGGTCACGTGTGGGACCATTTTAATTACCTATAACTAATTACTAAATTAAAATTATTTCAGATGTTTTTAGAAATGTTTACACATATTAAGGTTACGCATATACGACATGTGTGCTATGTGCAATTGTGCATGCTTGTATTTTATAATTCGGTAAAATTGGAACTTCAGTCGGCAAATTAATAATTTTTCCCCCTCCCAACAATTTTAGTTCAGGGCGCCCCTGACCACTTCCTAGGCTTAAGATTATAACAACACCGCACAGTTATAAATATAAGAAGGAATTCTCTATAAGAGCTCTTTCCACAAAATAATTGACAGATCAAAAAACCGCAGACATAAAGTGTCTGAAATGGTGAATGTGAAAGAATATCGCTAGCAAGAAGTGGACTAGAATAGCAAGTAGAGGTCGACATACAGTAGGGTGGAGTGAAAAAAATGAATTTTTGATTTTCGTAAATGGGTACCTTTCATTTACTGTGAATGAGAATAAGTAACAATTCTGTGAAATATTTCCCTTTTGCAACTTGCGCATTTGACCTGAAGTTTGGAAATTTTTGATTTTTTTTAGATTTTTCAAATTTTTTTAAAAACTATTGCAAATGATAAAACTAGTGACGGGTGGTTATTAAATGGAAGAAAAAGGTTTGAAATATACAAGAAATTTTTTAAAACCATTTTAGATTATGATTTCAGTCTGAGCATTAGGCCTAAAATTCATCAAATTTTCAGAATTTCCGATATTTTCAGAAATTTTATAATTCAATATTTCCTCTTAATATTCACTTAAAGTGCCTTCAAAATATTTTCTTAATCATTTTGTTGTTTCTTTGAACTACTCAACTCTTTGCTTGTTCATTTAAATTACCCAGGACTCACCACGAGAAAGTGGCCACACTTTGGGTGCTACCCGCGCTCCCCTTGCTTCCAACCAATGAGAGCACACATTTACATTTCTTAGACAAATCAGGAACAATGAATTGTTTCTTTGAGTAGGAAATTGTTTGCATTGGTTTTAATGGATGCACTACGAAGACAGGAAAATACAAAGGTGTAATACGGAAACTGGAAGAAAAACTTGGTAGACCTCTGTAATGGGACATTCGAATGAACTTAATTTGCTGCATTTTTTGCAAAAGCTAGATGGACCTACCAGTGGACCAAAGTGATTTTTGGGCCTGTTGAACGAAGCTAAATAACATGTTATACTTTCAAATCAGTTCAATATGAACCTATAGAATTCGTCATTGATCAGATTGATTTTTACAGTACTGTAATGTTAACAATACTTGTTACTGAGCAACAGTAACTTCATTAGATGAGCAAGGTAGTTTTGACTGGAAAAATATCCAAAAAATATGAAACAGAAGTAAAAGAAAGCTTTCCCAAGCCAGATATTGACTACAGCAAACATAATCTTTAGACTATAATTTTTAAAAGAGTTCATAACTTTCGCAGTAAAAGTGTCCTTACTCTTTTAGGATGAAGTTCGGACGTTACTAATTTAGCTATGAATTTGTGTGAGATTATAAAGATTATCTCTCCGGGAAAAAGCAGAAAATTGTATTCACATCTATTCAAACCAATGTTTACTTTTCACCCAAGAAATATGCTGTTATCGCTATCTATCTATATATATATAAATGGATGTATGTATGTTTGTTCCTTATACAAATCCACAGTTTTCGTCAGATTTTCAACAAACTTGGCATAGAGGTTCCTTGATGCAATAGATTTCACATAGGCGGGGGTTTTGAAATTTAAAAAAAAAAAATCCAAAAAGCTCAAAATTCAAATCTTTTGTCTCAAAATGTCCTTTTTCTTTCAATTTTGAATAGATAGAGTAATAGAGAAGACTTTAAGCATACCAATTGATAAAATATAGCACATTTAAATAGGAGTATTTTCCAATAAAGATTACGACTAACAATGAATTATCAATTTAAGGATCAACTATTTCATTTTAGCATGAAATAAGTTTTTATATTCCCATGTGGATAGATTTCATTCATATATTTTTTAGAGCTATGTTGTGTTAATAAGCACCCAGGCAACGCCGGGAAATAATCTAGTTAGTTCATAAGAGAGAGCATATAAGAAACTTGTTTTAAATCTAAACGCTCAATCTAGAAAACAAACAAACAAACAAGTCAGAACGCTTCAGATCCCAAAAATAGATAAAAATCTATTTTCATACATTACATACATAAATCAAAAGTAAGTATACATCGATATGATTTCTCTTAATTATGTGGAAATTACAAAGCCACCTTTTACAGGTAATTTAACAACACAACATTTACAAAGATTATGGAAGCTGAGAATTTAAATAGTATTTCTGAATGCGCTCTTTTTAAACTGCCATTCAAGACTCAATCAGTTGAAAGGGCTGTCAAATAGGTCACAAGCTGTTCAAAATTGGTATGTAATCACAGGGAAAGAAAAGGGTTAGTAAAAACATGGATATCTGACAGAAATATTTGATCAATTTACGACACAAGGGAACAATTTAACTGTTAAAGACGTATCTAAGAAATGTAAATACGTGCTCACATTGGTTGGAAGGAAGGGCTCACGTGTAGGACTCTAAGTGCGGACCCCTCCTCGTGATGAGTCCTGGGTAGTTCCACATGAGCTAGCAAAGAGTTGCACAGTTCAAAGTAATAACAAAATGAATAAAAACATGTTTGAAGACACTTCAAGTGAATATTGAGAGGAAATACAGAGTTAAAAAATGTTGAAAATATCAGACATTTTTGGAAATTTGATGAACTTTGAGCGTAATGCACAAACTGAAATCATAATCTAAAATGGTTTTAAAAAATTCCTTGTATATTTCAAAGCTTTTTCTTCAATTTAATAACCACCCGTCACTAGTTTTCTCATTTGCAATATTTTTGAAAAATATTTGAAAAATCTAAAAAAAATCAAAAATTTCAAAACTTTGGGCCAAATGCGCAGACTAAAGATGACGTCGCAAAAGTGAAATATTTTACAGAATTGTTACTTATCCTCATTCACAGTAAATGAAAGGTACCCGTTTACGAAAATCAAAAATTCATTTTTTTCGCTCCACCCTAACATACAGGGGTTCATGTAAATGTGTATCAACTAGAAAGTTTTTGCCCCTTGAAATTGACATTGGGCCAACCATTGGAAAAATCAATGTCTACATTCTTGGGTACTGTCCGATCTTCTTAGGTATAACCTTCCGCGCATTTACGCATGCGTCAGGTCTTCTCTGATCTTACCAAAATTGGGTGTTATGTAAGATGACAATAATAAAAAGCACATTTTGAGCCGTATCAGACAACGTGGAACGATGCTAATTTAAAATACAAAGTTTGTTTGAGCATGTCAAAGTGATATAGCAAATGCAAGTTTTAAATTGAAAACTTCGAAAAGTTATCACCCGCAATCCATCTACCCTTTTTTAAGTGGAACTGTTCGCGAGTGTTAGGCGCGGTTTTTAGGGATGGACAGTAGTCGAGTTATCCACGTGTCGAATAACCGAAGTTTCACTGAGAATGATGAAAATTTAATAGTGATTTCAGGATTGTGAAAATTTGTATTTCAGACTTAACCCTTTTCTCAATGACATGGAAATATTGCTGATGATCCATTTCTTTTTCCTTTCCATTTTTCTGAATATTTGTAGCTACATTTTAAAAAAAAAATCTTTTTTTTAACGTTTGTGAGGCAAATGTGTACTCAAAGATGTGTAACAAAATTTCCCGCACAGTTAGGGGCTTTTCGCTTTTAAAAAGAGTTTGTTTACTAAATTTTCCTGTCATTCATAAGCCTTTTCGGATTGGAAAATAGCCACGCTGATGGAAATATCCTGCCCGAGGCCCTGTCAAAGGAAAAGAAAACTGTTGTGGACTTAAAGAAGATTTGAAGATAGGTGTCAACAACAGAACTGGCATTCCGTTTATCCCTAAAGATTAAATTTGAACGAAACCGATACGCGAAAACTTCCAGACCAACACTATCCGATAATACAGATCAATGATTTCTAGAGTTTCGTATTGTGAGTTGTGGGAAAGGATATTTAATGGGTTTTTTCTGCGGATATCTCATTTCAAATGTCCAATTCAGATTATTTTTTATCGAAAAAAATGAATAAGTTAAAGTCAAGTACAAATATAATAATATAACAACATTCTTGTTGTTACAACTTTGTATGCTCTTTTCCCAACCGCATCTTTTCCCCCCCCTTCCGGAACTAGGTGATGTACCTTTGACCATATTTAAAAAGTTTAAATCCCGCAGTTGATGATGTCCTTTCAACTCCAAATTTGTTACGTGGCATCTTAAGTGCTGAAAAATATCACAGTAATAAGTTATACAGCGAGAAACTAAGATAATATGAGAATAAGAAAAGATACCCACAGACCGGCCCTGACATCCTGAGACTGCAGTTTTGCTCTTGTTTGGAGCTCATCAGTCAGAAATAGTTAGTAACCGAGCTGGAAGTGTATTTCTCTTAATTTAGCCGAGATTAACCTTCAATTTGGTAGATATTATTACCTAAGCTTTCTTCTTCAGTTCTCGAATTGAACCGCACCATGTTTTGTGGACGCTCACTGGTTTGGTAAATTTATTTTACCTACCAGTTTTGAGATTAATCTCAGCTCCAGTAAGAGGAAATCTGCCTCCAGCGTGGTTACTGACTCTTCCTGACTGATGGGTTCCTAAGAAGGACGAAACTGCAGTCTCGGGATGTCGTGAACGAGCTGTAGCTATATTTGCTTTCAGTTCTGCTTCTGTCTTGGCTTATGGGCGGTAACTTACTGCATAAAGAAGAGGCTGTTTGGTCTTACTGATGTATTATCAGTATACCAATAAACTAATCGCCAAAACTTTCAGTGTTTAACATGTTTTTTTTTCTTCCCAAATTCTTGACTTATAAATATTTGTTATTAAAGCCGTTTTTTATGTCACGATATTAAAGATGTTATTTAAAATCAGCTTTAACCATGAAACTTAATCCTGTCTGAAAAACCACAACACTAATATAATAAAAGGTAGCAAGGGTATGTTTTGTAATACGTAACTACAGTTGTTGCCTAAATCTAAACACCTAAATGTTGCTCGGATCTGTTCAAGGTACACCTTTTTTCATAGATTCAATGCACACAACTTGATCATTTGCTGAAAAATTTCTAATCACCACGTTGAGCTGAGCTTCATTTTAATCACATAATCTGAGCTTCATTTTAATCACATCTATTGTCGATAAAACTCTGCATTTTAAGGTTCACTGTAACACAGAATCTGTATATTTTGAGGCATAACACAGAGAAGCAAACAAAAAAATAATTTAAATGAGTAAATTTATTCTTTAACATGTATTGTTCCAAATTTTCAGCCCTCCTGGTGGTAATTTAGCCACACTAAGAACTATGGAGCTAAAGAAGCAAAAAAACATGTGTAGTGTTGCAATGTCAAGCTGAAAATATTAGGTGCGCTTATGTCCAAGAAACACCTGTTTCTAACACTAACTGAAGAATGCATGTGTACATTTGATAATTTTGAAACTATCTTATTTTGCCTTACTTTTCAACTGAGTAATGAGCAGTACTTTTTATTTCAGGGTGAATCCGTAGTAGACATCAACCACGGTAAGCATTGGCTCTAAAATAATCTATATAGGGTTGGTTAGGGAAAGTGGGCCCCCTTTTTATAACAGTTCGTTTTTAAGGCCTTATACAGCAGCTTTAAAGCAAAACAGTTTAAACTTGATCTTGGACATTATTAATAAACACAAGTTCAGCATTATTTCCTAAAAAAAAGCTTTGAATATTTTTATCGTATTCTTTAAAAATGACATGGGAGACCCACTTACCCCTAAGAAGGGGTAAGTGGGCCACCCCCCATTTATTTATATTTAAAGTGAGCATATCTAAAGCAGGGGCTTGCGGGTCCTACCTGATAAAGTGTGTAAAATTTTAGTAGGAAATTTTTTTTTCATAAATGTATCCATTAAAGAGATATCTACTTGCATTTAAATGTCAGAAAATTATAAAGCAGAATACAAAATAATTGTGTCTGTGAAATTCATTAAAAGCCGTTAGGGGTCATTCCATGAAAATGTCAACCTCAGCGGAAGAAAAAAATATATCGAAATGAAAAAAGTATCAAAAAATAAATGAATAAATACATAAATGAAAATCATACAACATAAGAAGTTAAAAAAATTGAAAAAGTATTGTAATTATCACTGAGATTAGCCATAATAAATAGTTTGTAGTGCGTCTATACTGCTTATTATTCGGTGGTTACGTTAGTCACGTTACGTTAGTCACACTCCATCTTGAGTAAAAGTGACACCTAAAACTAAAAAAAATTAAGATTTAATAAATGTGTTTCATGTTTTTAAAAGTCAACTTTACACATTTTTCAAATATATCAATTAATTTTTAACACTTACTTAACTTTGAGAAATTTTTGCCTCACAACATGAGCATTAATTTTCAGGGTTGCAAAAATGTTACATTAGTCACACTGCTATTTTGGTTGAAAAAATATCTACTGTCAGTAATTTTGTTTTAAATTCTTAGCAGAAATGATACATAGATACCATGTACATTGTAAATCCATCAGCATAACTAAAAAATATTTCTTATCCTTTAAGTTACAAGCAAACACAGTTACAAAATCAGCTCTGAATGTTACGTTAGTCACTATGGAATGACCCTTAGGTATATTTTTTGCTTTTACATATAAATTAGTGTTGAATAAACATAATAGAGTCGATTAAGATTAATTTTGGTAAAATGAGAAAAAATATACAGGTTGCAAAAAAATGGAAACATTTAATGGCAGCGTCTATTTGAAGTTTGCTGAGAGAGAAACATTATCATTTCATTCTCAGTTACAATTCGAACATAACTTACATTAAACCAATAAAAGGTATTCTATTCTTTCTATCAAATTTAGCAGTATTTTTTTCATTTGTATCATATTCTAAAATTAGAACTTAATAATACTTTATGGTTTTCTTTGATGCAAGTTTCACAAATACATAGTTATCAGCTTTTGCAGGTTTTGTAGCTGAACCATCAATTTCTTCTAGGTCTCCATAGTTATCTTTCATTTCATCGTAGAAATTTCTTCATCAAAACTGCTTTTCATTTTGAAATCATCGTTATTATAAGGGGGCCCACTTACCCTAATAAGCAAAAACTACGGGGTAAGTGGGACCCCTCCCCTTAAACACTTATTAATAATACTTTGCGTAAAAATTCCAATTGCAATGCGTACTTCATGTTAAACTCTACAAAAAAACATAATGAATATAGAAAAGATAATAAAAACTAACCTCGAAGAACTTCTTTGAAAAATGTTGCTTGAACTCGCAAAAAAAAATTTTGGGGGAACTATTTTCGACATAAATTATCTGATCTAAAAAAAATTTCCATGAACCTCAAATATATGCAAAACCCATCACTGTGATAGAATATAACATGATCAGTAAAAAAAAGTATAAAAACTATACGCGGATTTCAGTTTTAAGGGGGGTGGCCCACTTACCCCAGTGGCCCACTTACCCGAACCAACCCTAAATGGTGATATTTTTTATAGCTTTGACTGCTTCTAGAAACTGGAGGCTTGTTTAGATGTTTCTATCACCCAGTTTTTTTTTTCAGAGTCGCCCAATACATTTAATTAGCTGTTCTTGAAAAAGAAATAGTAGTTTTTTTATTACTTATGTTGGACAAAATACATACAGTTATCTGTTTAATAATGTTCCTGTAACATCCGGGCCGGCTTTAATGTAAATAATTATCCGTCTTAAGACGATTTATTTATGCTAGCAAAACAGATGCTCTTTAGTTAACGATTCTGGAGACGAAAAACAAAATTAAAATCAACGTCCTTAGTTGAAGATAAATTGAGCCGTATCTCAAGAAGCTGTAAATACAATCTGCATAAAAGTTAATACTAATGAATTCAAGTAAAGTTGTAATTAATAGAAAAAAAATAATACGAAAGTATTTCTCAATATTTCCGAAATATGCAAAAGGAAAATCTGGAGATAGTACTCTGAAATGTGACTTACGAGAAAATAACTTTTTAATATACCTTGAAATCTTCAAAATCGGTAACATTTGAAAAATCAAATGAGTTTTAACGATGAAAAATGTTTCTATAAAAAAGATGCATCACCTAATATAACAGAAAAGAATCTCTCTCTCTCTCTCTTTTATTGTCCCATAGAATTAGGAGAAAAATAATATACATTTTAGCGCGTTTTCTTAAGTTAAAAATAAAACTTGAGACATGTTCTTCTTTCTCACTAGATTTTGAGGAATATGATGCAGAAAATGAAGACAAAAATCCTTCCGAAGCTATTATCATTGATATACAAGCGACGGAGGACAAAAAGGATGAGATAAATGCACTAAAGGTTACAGTTGTCCAAGAAACTGAGGTAAGAATTTTCTCACCTAAAGAATAAATCTTTTGCATTTTAATACAAACCATAAAATAATCACTTATTGCATCGCTCATTCAGATACACTGTAAAAAGTACATGCTGTTTTTACAGTATAATATCGCTAATTTCACAGTAACAATCTGTAATAAGTGCAAATTTTACAGTAATAAACTGTAAAATTACTAATTTTACAGTTTTAAACTGAAACGGCTGCTGTCAGTATTATACTCTTGTTTTTACAGTATAATACAGCTAATTTTGCGGTAATAAACTGAAAAATTGCAACTTTACAGTAAGTAGTTGTAAAATTGCTATTTTACGGTTTATTACTGTTTCAGTACAGTTTATTACTTTTACAGTATTAAACTGGAACTTTTGCTGCCAGTATTATACTGCAAAAACAACACTTTATTTTTGCAGTTTATAGCACTTTTCTTTTGCCTCTTGAAAAATAAAAGGCCAAAAAATTATCTGTGTTGAAATTTAGACTGCATAGGAACTAAAAGTATTATTTACAATGTAAATTCCTTCTTAGCTTTTGTTTAGTCAGTGATTAAATCATATAGCTAGGCAGTAAGTTGTCGCGCTTCCGAAAGGCCAATGCAGAACTGCATGCAAAATTCTGGATAGCCCGGTTATGACAATCCTTGTTTTGTCCTTATTATGGATTAACCAGATGCTATATGGGATATATTTCTAATAAAAAAAAGTCTGCAAATAAATAAAGTAGCTTGCTCAGTTGATTTCCCCCCTATGGCTCAAACTGTCTCGCTATTTTATAAGAAACTTTCATTTCAATTTTACATAAACTTCACTTTCCATTGCGACTATATTTTTAAGCTTAATTTCTGGAAGAAACTCTTACGCTATTTTTATTTCTTATTGCAGTTCAGAGCAATTTTGAAACAGCAGTTTTCCTTGACCAGTACTAATGTCCCATACAAATTCGCATCGTCTTACAGTAAGTATTCAAGCTGTTCAACTTTTCACTACGTGTTTCATCAGCAGAAATTTTGTCTGAAATAAAACAAGAAATAAAACATGAATGAAATGAAAATAATTTGAAAACAGCTCATTTGAACCAGGATAGAATGTTAAACTCGAAGAATTTTCAAATTTTCAAAGCCTCTTTGAAACCGCTCAACTATTACTTCCCCAACTCATGTCTTTTTTTTTTTTTTTTTTTTTTTTTTTTTTTTTTTTTTTTAACCAAACAATTTATGATTATAGATAGAATTGAAAAACAACTTGAACCCCGCAGAAATTTGTTGCAACGATTGGGGGAGGAAATCCAAAGTCAACCCATAGAGCCCAGATTTGACTCCTAGTGACTTTTTTTGTTTCCAAGGTTGAATTAGCAACTTATATAATGGTTGAAATAGCACTTATCTGGCACACGGTTCTCTTATGGCAGTGCTGTGGAATCATCCGCCGAAAATCAGGCTTAATAGACGTAGGGAGCTCATTTTTATCCAGACAAGTTCAACAAGATTGTCCTGCGTTCTGATAAATGCCTTACTTGACTCAGTGATTATGTCGGAAAGTGATAGGTACGTGTGCCTCTTAATTCCCTTTTGTATTTTTATCTATTGTCAATAAATATGTCTTTGTTCAACTTGTAACCTTTCTTTCATCAACACACGTATTCTACTCTTTTTTTTTTTTTTTTTTTTTTTTTTTTTTTTTTTTTTTTTTTTTTTTTGCCCCCTGAGCTTTCCTTCAGAAAAAAAATTGTAATGGCAGGCAACTTTTGTTCAACCAGCCTTTTGTTTATTGACTTGCATATTTTTGCAAAGATGTTTTTTTTTTTTTTCTCTCACATGAACAATTTTTCCCGTTGGAAGAAAGCTGAGATTTTGTTAGCATTTTATCCAGGTGACTTTTTATTATTGTTATGATAAATAATGTGTTTATATGATACAATTACATGTGCAAAAAATTTTCTTCTAACTCAACTAAAAGAAAGTTATTATTTTTCTCTATTTTAGAGCAGGAAAAACAATTTTCTCAGATTATACTCTGAATCGGTTTTTATTAACGTAATAACGAGAAAAGAAACCAAAATAGCATGCGATAAGGGCTTAATTATTGGTGAAACATTTTTGATAACAAGCAAAATAGCTGCACATTTTCTGATTTTAGTTCCTCTGAAGTACAGAGCGCTGTCATTCAAAAAATATATATGTAGTTGAGTATACTGGCTTCCGCTTTTATATTTTACTAATAATGTTAACAAAAAAAGTAACTGAGAGGCAGAAAACATCCACAAATTTCTTTTTTTTTTCCTTCTTAAAATCAGTAATATGATTTGTGCATTTCGAACTTAAACTTTTTAATTTTTGTTGTTCTTGTTCAGAAAGTTTCCCCACTCATTAAACTGTTATTTGATGAGAAAAAAGGAGAAAAAAGGGGGTGTTATGACAGCTTAAAAAAAAACTAACAACGAACTGCATCAGAAACTAAAGTAAAGACGTTTTTCAGTATTAAAATACTAATTTCGCAGGTGGGAATTAAATGCAATTCTTCGGGTTTGAAATTAATAAGAAAATAAGAAAACAAATGCATTCAATCCATTTTAGTGTTACGAAACAATTAAATTTTACAACTAATATGACAAGTTATTTTGTGCATACTAAATATACAAATTAGTTTTTGAAATTACTAAATAAATACATTATTATAAACTCAAAAAAATTGCAAGATGCATATTTATAAATAAATTATTAGGAGAGAAATTAAAGTGTAATTTTATCTGTATTATATTGCTAAAATTATTGGTATATATAAACTAGTAAAATTTAAAACAACTGCAAAAGTAGGACCATATAATGTTTCTTAAGTTCTACTTTTATACTGTATTCTTACTATGCCAAAATGGCGAGAAAAGACTAAAATTCTTCATAATTGAAGTTTGTAATGGTACATCAAATTAAAATTCATGAACTAATTTTCATTTATAATAACCATAAACACAATTCATAAATAATTTTTATCTTTTTTTTCCAAAAAATAAAAATTTCCTCTTTAAATGTTTTTGCATGGATTTTCATCACATTACTATAAAAAAAATAGATTCAGATATATATATATATAACAATAATTTAAGCAGCCAGGTATCACATTTTAAAGTTCTAATAAAATTCATTGACATAAACAAACAGTTTTCATAGAAAACAAACCTCTTTCGTGAAACAACCTTCAGGGAAGTCTTCTGAAACTTTCCAATCCCTGCTTTTGTGTCTCCTGACATTTTCGTAAATATTTCTTGCTCCCCACGTATTAGAGGCACAAAGCTTTTAAAAGAGAAGATAGCTTTCCGAAAGTTTCCCCCGAAGTCACTTTTAGATCCCTTTTTCATAGATTGATATTCAGAAGACAAAATTTTCTCATACATTTGTCTTGTTTTTCAATAGAGGAAGCTGACAAGAAGCTAGTTTTAGATGCCATAGCCGACTTCAACAACAAAACTTGCGTGCGTTTTGAACCGAGGAAAAATGAAACGACGTACATTTTGATTGACGCTGGATCTGGGTAAAAATAAATGGTTCCCTTTTTATTAGATATAAATATTGAAGTACATTACTCTTTAGGAAAAAACACATGATCTTTTTTCACGTCATATCTTTGAAAGCAATAAACATATTTTAAATAGGGTTTCACTTATGTGTTAAAACTTTTATTGCAGAGGAGCTAAGCAGCAACACTCTTCTCTATATTGTAGAGCTAGTTGTACGGAGGATTCCATCACGTTCAGATGAAATTATTTTAAAGTCTTGTTCTTTTTTATGAGATAAAATGTATTTAGTCTCAAACGTCCAACTTTTTTTTGTGTGTGTGTCATTTCTAACAGTATAACAAGGAGCTTAAGAAACAGGAGGAAAGAAAGGTTGGTTTTTATTTTGCTATAGATAGCCATTGTAGATAACAGTGCAAACAGAAGTATTTGTGATATTTTGCAAGCAAAAATTAAATATTAGATGAGAGTATCAGTTCTATGTCATTAAAATGGCTAATTATGTCCAGAGTTATTTATTTAACTAACAATTTTAATTTTACTGATTTGAGCTTTGGTATGTTTAAATGATACAGAAAGGAAAAGATTTTATTTTTTGTCATTGTCTCCAAGGGAGAAGGTCAGGGGACAAATAAGTGAATTTTCTCGTTTATTTTTTTTTTTTCTTATTTCATATTTTGCTGCTGGGGCGAATGAGTACTTGGAGCTCGAGTTCTACATAACCATAAGAGGTGTAATAAGTAGCAAGCAGTGAAAAATCCTACAACATCAGTTCATATTATTTGTAGTGCAATAAAATTGTCAGTTAAATTTTTATGCAACTAATGACTTTCACTCGCACTCCAAGTTTTTGCCTTTTAATTATACAAGCGTTTTGACAGCCATTAAAATTCCCAATCACAAACTTTAAGGACAATCGTAAGAAGTTCTGAATCTCTTTGGGGCTTTAAATCTGCGTGTGGCTTAGAGAAATTCTTTATTATTTTTTAGCCCGTTTTAATAACATGGTAAGTTTAAAACCTCATTTATTTAAATAATTATTTATAAATGTTTTATTATAAATAAATGTGCAATTAAACTAATGAATCATTGTTTATTTTTGTTTTTTATGAATCGCTATAAACACAAGGTTTTGTTTGTCACTTAAAACTAAAAATCACTCATTTGGATTGAGCTATATCAATTGTAACTCATTATTTTTTCCTTAGTATAAATGGCATTTTAGTTTTTTTTTTTTTTTTTGTAATTTCAGCTGCAGTGCAGGCATTGGATTGTTCAACAACACAGTAAATAATATGCAGTTGCCAGAACCGTGTCTCCTAAAAGGTACCATTTTACACGAGCTGATGCATACCCTTGGCTTCCTACACGAACAAAACAGGCCAGATAGAGATGATTTCGTCACGATCAATTGGGACAACATATTAGAAGGTTCGAATGCTATATTTTCTTAAAGATTATCATTTTAAAAAAAAATTATCAGTTCAAAATGCAAATACATTAAGAAGGAACGTAATACTTCCCTAGAAGTCCATCAGAGGGAGTCAAATTACCATGTGTTGTCGCCAGAACTTAATAAAATAGATGCGGGTTTTCACGATAACATTTAAATGATGTCAATCTTCAAGTGTGTTTAACACGATATTGTGCAAATTTATCAACCAATGTTGTTTTGTTATGACAGTAGACTTTCATTCATACAACCTTTTTTTTATTGTGCATGTGTATATTTTGTTATGCTATTTGTTGTGTATCGTGAAAGCAAAATCGTTTTTGACCGATGCTATTCCTAATAGTTTTTTATGCCTCGTAATCATAAGTTGAAAGTTAAACCTTAGCTTTAGTTTTTAATGTAAATCTTTTTATCTGCATTAAATAATCGCAAGATATCCGTTTGCTTATAAACCCAAGTATGAAAGCTATTTCTTTTGCCTCCGACAATTGTAATTTTTTAAAATAAAATTTATTCAATTCATATCGTATCCGCGCTTCATATCACAATTAAGTCCACCATTTAAAACAAATTTACTTCGTTGCATTTATTTTCCTTGATTACGTTCCTCAATCAGTGATTACAAAGAAACCGATTGTTGTGCAAGTAACAAAAATTTATTCAATTCATATCCCTTGCTTTTTATTATAAAATGAACCCTACAGTCATGCAGAAAAATATTTCATTAATATCATTTATTCTTTTCGCCTGAGTTTCCTAATTAAGATAATAAATAGAATATTAGAAATTGTAAAGCTATATTGCAGTAATTTTGGAAAATAACAAAACAATATTGAGCTCATATAGTGTTCATGCTTCATACTCGTATCGTAAAGTTAATCTTTAAGCAAAATGCATTTTATCTCATTTATTCCTATTGCTTTCTTTTCATCCATCAATGATTCTAAGCAAAACAATGATGATGATGATGCTATCATGTCCATGAAGTAGGTGCAAAAGCCCTAAATGTCCCCATAGCATTCGAAGACCGCCCTGGTGATCTCTCCAGCTTTGTCTGTAAAACGAAGTTCCTCTAGAGTCTAGATCAGAGCTGTCCAACTGGCGGCCCGCCAACACATATCGTGCGGCCCGCCAACTTCTTATTCAGCAGATTTCTTTTTTCGAAATTTTATGGTATCGGGAAGCATCGAGACTACCATTCTTGGTCAAACCGCGATTCCCGAAATTTTCTCTCGATCGCTTTTCACTCCTTTCATTGTATTGGGAGAAAACGTATAGGGGGGACATCTAAAGGTCAAGGTCAAGCAGTCCTACCCTGCAAGTACCCAGGCACGTGTCGCTTCAAACAAATTCCTAGAAATAGTATTGCCTCGCGTTGGTAATACCAGGCGGATAGGTAAAACCTGCCTGTAATTGGTTCAAAATAAAGAGGGGGGCGGAGGGGCTCACTGACGCTGCGGTTTTTGTTGAGAATTTGCTGTCGTCAACAATCCTCTCTTTTCCATTGATGATCTTGATTTGGCTCTAGTAGTTGACTGCATATATTTCATCTTCCATCATGAGTAAAAAACGAAAGATTGAGAGCGAGAATCGTATGTTCCAGGACCGCTGGGAAACCCAGTACTTTATTACAAATAGAAAGGACAAACTCCAGTGCATGATTTGTATGCAAATTGTGGCTGTGTGCAAGGAATACAATGTCAAAAGACATTATACGAGTCTTCACGAAGGGAGCCACGGTAAATATCAAGGAGAAGCAAGATCTCTTATGGTTTCAGAACTGAAGTCAAAACTGCAAAAACAAACTGGTGTGTTTACTCAAGTAAAATCTGACCAGTACAATGCTTTGCATGCTTCGTATGCAGTTTCACTTGAGCTTGCTAAAGCGAAAAAACCTTACACTGATGGCGTCTTGGTTAAAAAGTGTGCTGTAGAAATGGCAAAAGCATTTGGTGATAGCAAAATTGTTAAGCAATTTGATTCGGTTCCAGCTTCTCATCAGACCGTCCAGCGAAGAGTTGCCGAAATGGGTGATCAAATACAACAGAAATTGTCCAGTGAGATTGAAAAATGCTGTTATTTCTCCTTGTGTATCGACGAGAGTACAGACCAGTCGGACGTTAGTCAACTCTTGATTTTCATTCGCACTGCAAAAGAAGACTTTGAGATCAGAGAGGAGCTCCTTACCATGTGTTCTCTTCACTCCACAACAAAGGGTACGGACATATTTGAAGCAGTGCTGAAAGCGGTCAACAGTGTCGGAGGTTTTGAAAAGTGTTCCGCCATAGTCACAGATGGTGCAAAGGCAATGGTAGGACCAAATATCGGATTGATTGGATGTTTGAGAAAAAAAGGAATGAAATGCCCTGCACTTCATTGCATCATTCACCAGCATGCTTTATGCGGGAAATCGGTGAAGCAAACTGAAACCCTCAAAAAAGTTGTGAAAGTCATCAACATGATCAGAGGCGGCAACAAGGCTCTTATGCATCGGCAGTTCCGTAACTTTTTGGAGGAAATTGAAGCAGAATACGGAGACCTGCTCATGTACAATCAAGTTAGGTGGCTCAGTGCCGGAAACTGCCTCAAGAGATTTTTCGATTTGAGAACAGAAATCCCTCTTTTCCTTCAACAGTTTTCTCCGTCAGAAAACTTGGAACAAGAACTTTTAAGCATGGATTTTTCACGTCACCTGGCTTTTCTAACTGATATTACTTGCCACCTCAACGATCTGAACCTAAAACTTCAAGGAAGAGGTCAACTGGTGTCTGATCTAATGGCACACGTAAATGGGTTTAGAAACAAGCTGAAAATTTTCCATGCAACTTTGGCAAAAAATAACTTGTCTCACTTCGCCAGCTGTAGTCGTTTGGCGTCAGAATGTGAGGAGGTGCTGGACTTTTCTGAGTTTTGCCCTGAGTTGCAGATAATTATTGACGAATTCAACACCAGATTTTCAGATTTTGAGAGTATCAAGAATGAAGTGGCTCTGTTCAGTAACCCAGTCACGGCAAACATTGAGGAACAACCGGCAAACCTGCAATTAGAACTTTGCGATCTCCAGGCTGACCCGTTCTTTCAAACAAGAACCGAAAGGGGATTTGAGTTCTTCAAGTTGCTTCCAACTGAACGGTTCCCCAATCTACGTGACCTCGGACTGAAAATAACTTCTATGTTCGGGAGCACATATTTATGTGAAAGTGCTTTTTCGGTGATGAACTCTATCAAAAATCACCACAGGATCTCTCTCTGACAGTTCACTGTTAGACCTTCTTCGGCTGGCAACGACTAACATCGATGTCGACATTCCTGCCCTTGTAAAGAAGGCTGATAGGCCTCAGTTTTCACATTAAAATGTAAGTAAGTTGTTTGTAATTGTAATTAATTGTTCAACTATTAACTGTAATTGAATATAACAGGCTATTGTTCAACTTTTTCAAACTGCGGCCCGCCAGGTGATCAGTGACCGAAATTCTGGCCCGAGGGCTCTTAGCAGTTGGACAGCCCTGGTCTAGATCATGCTCAAAAGCTTAGCTAGCGTTTCTGGACAGCTAAAGTTGTGTTGTGGAGACAAGTTATCCGGACAGTAAGGACAAAACTTGGTGAACTCCTTTCTCCGTCTGAAGAAATTCTCATTCAAAACGACTGCAGGCTTTTATGCGAACAACCAAAAGCTATTCAATTCATTGTATCCATGCTTTACATTATAAAGACAATCATTAAGAAAATGTTTCGTTCGTATTATTTTTTACTTTTGCTTGCGTTTCATTCACAATGACTTTAATTCAAACGATTGCGGTGTCTTCTACGCATTAAATCTTTTTTAATTAAATTTCATTTTAAATGCAATTTTATCCTTCCAACTATCGGCAAATGTCTATTGAATTTCTTTCAGGTGTCGAAGTCAATTTCAAAAAATATAATTTCAGTGAAGTGAACACCTTGGGCGAAAGCTACGACTATGGATCAGTGATGCATTACGGGATGCACGATTTTGCCAAAAACCGATCAATGCCAACGATTATTCCCAAAAAGAAAGATGTTGAGATCGGCCAACGAAAAGATTTTAGCAAATCTGATATTCTCAAAATCAACAAGCTATTCAACTGCACCAACAAAAGTAAGAACAAGAGTTTACTTAATGTTTATGGAGAAATTTGGTACACTCTAAGAGACTATGTAATACATGGATCATGGTCGAATTTGATGTGTTACTCACTCAATGAGTCTGACTTGGTGAATGAAACATTTGATACATTCATACTCCCATGTGAATTAGTACTAAATAATTTTTAAAGCCAATCGCTCAAAAGGAATGCTATCATTTTTTTTAACGCGATGCTATGTCTCAAAAAGTAATGTAAGGGGTTTGCACAAAAATTGATTTTCATATGCACCCCGATTGGAACTGTTTCTGATTAACTTTTGACTCAAATAGTCTCATGAGGAGCAACGCAGCTTAACGTTTTCCCAATAAAAGTTTACTACTCCATCTCAAAAAGTAATATTAAGGTCTCATATAAATTTTCAGCTTGACCTCAGTGAGGACAGATACGGATACGTTCATAGCACAAATCGCTCCAAAAGTGATGGCGCAATCATTTTTTTTTAACTGAGCGTTACTGTTATATCTCCAATAGTGATTCAAGGATTTCTAGAAATATAGCATGAAATGGTCCTCGATAAGGTCTATTGGTGATTAGTTTTGTCACAAACTAATCTGTTGGTTTTACGAGTTCGAGCGTTTTTGTCCAACGGTCGAATTTTCACAACATAGTTAATAACCTGTAAATTTAAAGAAAATCTAGTATACTGATGGACTTTAGGTGGGAACTAATACTGATTCAGTTTCACAAAATTTACACAAATGATATAGCAGTTTTTTGGGATTGATAGAAGGTATTAGTTTTCTACTTCGTTTATTTTCTGCATTTTAATTAGCTAGTGAAATGTTTTCTGTTGATTGATCATTGATTTGGATCATCGCATTTGCGTACACAATGTAAAGAACCAAAAGAAGTCAATTCTTAGAAACTTAATTTTTGAGGGATAGCTTGACTTTTAGAATAAGTTAGTTTCGGCTCAACTAACTTCTGAAAATATCTGGATCCCAAGCTTTACACGGAATCTAAAATGACCTGCGCAAGGGAATAGAGTTATCTATGTAGCGCGGAAAGGGCAAATGACCCTATCCCCCCCCCCCCCGAGCCTCCCCCGATCCTTCTCAAAAGAAATTATAATAAGCATTTGTATCATTGTTGCAATCGAAGAAAAATAACTCTACAAATTTTATGTGTTTTTATCCCATTATTTAGAATTTATTTTGCAAACATACCTTCTACAGAGAAGAGATTTTATTAGGTTAATACTTTATGTGATTCCGCAAAATCTGGGCATCGTGAAACTATAGATAAATAAAACTTGAATAATATATAGCTAAAAAACGATAGAAAGAAATACTTGAGTTACCTAAACAGGAAAAAATATTTCTTATCATTATCCAACTGCAACGTAAGGGGCACTTTCGTTGAAATATTTCACCAATCGACCAAGATAAATTTGTCGTCCTTATCTATGTCGCTTCAGCTTTTCCTTTTTTTAGCATTTACTAATAATAGTTTTTGTTAAATCCCTATTTTGTAAAACTTTGGTTAAGATAAGTTATATTATGCTGTATAGCACTAAATTCATAGTATACTCGATATACGCACTTTATTACATTAAATGTATAAGCAATAAAATGTTAAGATTCGCTGCATTTATTGAACGATTTAGTGCGTTTCTAATTTCTTGGTTCTTGTCTACGCAGTGGTATAATTACTTTGGCTCTCCTTTGGTTGCCAATGTATATTCCGATCAATTTCTTCTGCTTTTATCTTTTTTTTTTCCTGGATTAATTTTGTAGCATATGAGCTGTCAATTCTTAAGTTAAATAAAAATATAGTACATTCAGAGCTTATTTTTTGCAAGAAATGCATTGCGATGATTACTTTAACCTGTTAACCGGAGAATTAGCTATTGCTCAACTCGTTTCACAATGGGGACTTTTTTTTCGCAGCGATAAGTGATATCACACCTCAAATAATAAAAGAATATCGGTTTTAACTTATGATTTTTATTTATTTTGATAAATTATTTTATATTTTTAGCCATATTTTGTAGAAAATAAAAAGTACTTAAATCATAAATTTATTACTAATAAAAATATATAAAACACTGAAATTCACAATAAGAATATTCAAATCAGAAAGTGATTACTAACATGTAAGATACTGAAATGCAGACTAAAATGAATCCAAATTGTGGCAGCTCGAAGTATAGATCATACAGCGCCCGTTTTCCCGTTTAGCGCTCAAGTTACAGATTACAAGAACATGAAAATTCATGACGCATCGACAATATGATGGCATATATACACTGAAGTGACAAAAGTCATGGGATAGCAATATGCAAATTTTCAGATGGCAGTAGCATCGCATAGAACAGGTATAAATGCGCAGTGCTTTTACAGAGCTTTCATTTCTGTTCAAGTTATTCATGTGAAGAGGTTTTAACGTGATGATGACCGCACGACGTGAATTAACAGACTTTGAACGCGGAATGTTAGTTGGAGCTAGACGCATGGGTCATGCCATTTCGGAAATCGTTAGAGAATTCAACATTCCCAGATCCACTGTGTCAAGAGTGTGCCGAGAGTATGAAATTTCAGGCATAACATCCCACCATGGACAGCGCAGTGGTCGACCGCCTGCACTTAAAGATCGAGACCGGCGACGTCTGCAAAGAGTCGTAAATTCTAACAGACAAGCAACACTGCGTCAAATCACCGTAGAAATCAATGTGGGACGTACAATGGACGTGTCTGCTAGAACTGTGCGGAGAAATTTGGATTTCTTGGGCTATTCCAGCAGAAGACCGACTCGAGTGCCTTTACTGACAGAACGACATCGCTTGCAGCGACTCTCGTGGGCACGTGAGCATATCGGTTGGTCCCTAGATGAATGGAAAACCGTGGCCTGGTCCGATGAGTCACGATTTCAGCTGGTAAGAGCCGATGGTAGGGTTCGAGTGTGGCGCAGACCCCACGAAGCCATGGACCCAAACTGTCAGCAAGGCACTGTTCAAGCTGGTGGTGGCTCCGTAATGGTGTGGGCTGTTTTTTCATGGCATGGACTTGGTCCTCTAGTGCGACTGGACCGAACATTGACTGGAAATGCTTATGTGCAGCTACTTGGAGATCACTTGCAGCCATTCATGGACTTCATGTACCCAAACAACGATGGGATTTTTATGGATGACAATGCGCCATGTCACCGGGCCACAACTGTTCGCAATTGGTTTGAAGAAAATTCTGGACAATTCCAACGAATGATTTGGCCACCTAGATCGCCCGACATGAATCCCATTGAGCATTTATGAGACACCATCGAGAGGTCTGTTCGTGCCCAAAATCCTGCCCCATCAACGCTTTCACAATTATGGACGTCTATCGAGACAGCATGGCTCAATATTCCTGCAGAAGACTTCCAACGACTTGTTGAGTCCATGCCACGTCGAGTTGTTGCACTTCGCCGGGCAAAAGGAGGGCCGACACGATATTAAGAGGTATCCCATGACTTTTGTCACTTCAGTGTATAACCACTCTAAGATTTAATAGATAAGAACAACGTAGAACGTGATGCGTTCAATATATTACGATTAATTTAAATGACGAAAAATTTCGTCATGCCCACTGCTGTAGGCTTTTATGTATGACGAAATATTTCGTCATACCCAGTTAACAGGTTAAAAAGCAGCATCATTTCGAATTTACATTGCTAACAGTAAAAGTTTGGAGGCGTTGTGGAAATTCAAGATGAAATGTCATTCGCTAAAAAAATAATTAGAATTGTCACCAAAAAGTTTCTACTTTTCTGAGCTGTCGTCTTTTGAACCATGTAGGTTAATATCATATCGCTTTAAATTTTAAACCATTTTTGACTCTAAAAGAAACTGCAAAGGGCCTACTGTTTCAATCTACTAAAGTTACTAAATCAAGTTACTAACTACTACTTCAAGTTACTAAATCGGACGTCTACTTTTTGTTTCAGAGAGTAACTGGGAAACTGTATGCACAAGTAATTGTATCATTCAAATATCCAGAAGTAACTGTTTGGAAGCTATTTTTGACTGCTGAAATGAACTTTATGGAATCTAATTTACTACCTACAATAATTACTTAAAAGTTTTCCTTCAGTGAACAATCATTTAATACGCATAAAGTAACTTCAAAAACATAAAAATAGAAACAAAAAGTCATGCAAAATGAGAAAAACAAATGCTGTATAACAAGGCTTTAAAACCGAAAATGAATAAATTAAACACTAGAATTATAGTTTAGATTTTCGAGCGTAAAAAGGGAATTTTCTTCTTTAAATTCTTAACGAAAAGCCATTTAGCTAGTATTTGGTATCTCTGAACACCTCCCCCCCCCCCCAAACTTGCGAGAGTACGAAACAAAAGTTTTTATAGGTTCAGAAACTTTATTTTCAACAGTAAGCTACAATAATATTCAA